>VONZ01000021.1:0-20000 GCA_012976165.1 Labeo catla | reverse complement strand
ATATAAAAGGAATTAAAATAATAATAAAAATAATCACAATAAATTCTAAAGGAATTCAGACATTTCAAAATGATTTAAAAATTGATTTGAAATTATTTAAAACAGTTAGGAATTAAAACTGTCAAAATTAAGTGAGATTAGGCTTGAAACAAGAACAAAAAAATCTGCCAGTGGAGTCGGAAAAATAAACTTAATTAAAATGAATTAATTAAAATAAGTTTATCATTCTGACCACAGTGGTAGATATTTCTTTTTTTTTATCTCATTGTAAGTATAAACTAACTTATTTTTAAGTTAATAATAAATTAAGAAAACAAGACAGTACTTATCTGATGCCTTTTTGCATCTTTAGCAATGATCTATTTATAAACGTTTAGATATTTGTACCAGAAAACATTTGAGGAAAAAAAGACGAAAGATGAGAAAAAATATCTGCCATAGGGGTCCAGAAATAAATAAATAAATAAATCTGCCAGAATGCTGATCTTGTATTCATTTTGATTTATTTATTTATTTATTTATTATTATTATTATTATTATTATTGTTTGGTAGTGGGTTTTTTTTTTTGTTTTTTTTTAAGTATAAACTAATTTATTTTTGTTAAATTAATCAGAAAACAAGACAATACTTATCAGGTGCCTTTTTTGCATCTCGCAAATGTCTCTTTATTTGTGGATGTTTAGATATTTGTATCTGAAAACATTTATATGTGATGCAAAAAGACAAGATGAGGGGAAAAAAAATGCAGATTGGGTCAAAAATAAATAAATAAATAATTCAAAGAGAAAACGAGTTCAGAATTCTGCAGATTTATTTATTTATTTTAATTTTTTATAGTATTTATTTATTTTTCATTTGAAGTATAAACTCAATTTTTGTTAAATTATTCAGAAAACAAGGAAATACTTATGATGCCTTTTTGCTAACAAATCTCTCTTTACCAGAAAACATTTATTTGAGGTGCAAATAGACATAAGATGAGAGAAAATATTTGCCAATGGGGTCATAAAAAAAAAAATTAATTCAAAGAAAAAACAAGTTCAGAATTCTGGCAGATTTTATTTATTGTATTTATTTTTCATTTTAAGTATAAGCTTACTTAATTTTTGTCAAATTAATCAGAAAACAAGACGATACTTATTTGATGCCTTTTTGCATCTTCAACAAATATTTATTTATAAACGTTTAGATATTTGTACCAGAAAACTTTTATTTGAGGAAAAAAAAAAGGGCATAAGATGAGAAAAAATATCTGCCATAGGGGTCCAGAAATAAATAAATCAATCTGCCAGAACGCTGATCTTGTATTCCTTTTGAATTATTTATTTATTTCTTATTATTATTATAATTAAATTAGTTTTTTTTTTTTTTTAATTAATCAAGACTTATCATCTTACATCTCTTTGCATCCCAAATGTATCTTGATTTAAGAGTGTTTAGATATTTTTACAGGGGAAAAAAATGACATGAGATGCAAAATTACAAAACATGAGTAAAAAATAAGAAAAATCTACGTAAACAAATGAGAATACAAGTATATCATTCTGACCACATTGGTAGAATTTTTAGCATAAACTCCCTCAATATTGAATTGATAGACAACTCCGTGAACAAGACTTAACATCTGTTTAGATATTTGTACTGGAAAACCAGGCACAAATACAGAGAAGCATCAGTTTCTGCAGTGTGTTTTGTGTTAATTGTTTGTCATTTCATTAGCAGCATGTGGTCTGTTTGAGCTGTGCATGTTCTGATTTCCCAATCTGTTTGAGAATGAGTGCTGAGATTTGTTTATTAACATCCATGTGAATTTCCTTCTCATCCAAGATGCTCAAAAACGTGTCGTTTTGTAGTGTTGTTGCATGTTGAAAATGTGAAGTCTAATTGGTCAAACACAAATTGTCTCACAACTAGTCTAATGCAAATAGCTGTTTTAAACCAGGACAGAATTTTTTACAATGAAGTCAAAGGTTGGATGTTTCATTTGTACAACAAACTGTTTTTTATTGGCCGTTAATATTTTCTGTCCATGATATTTTTTCTTAAGCTTCATCAAATTCATAACAGATTTTATTCTCTGTCTTCCAAATGTTTCTTATGCTAACAGACTTGTTGATTTGGCTGGTTTTGTAGTCGTGTGTTAAACACTCTAAGCTCATCTGTTTTCAGTGGGAATCATCATTGAGCACATGCGTTTTCTCAATGCAAAACCATAAAAGCATCACATTTCCATTACAGTCAGCTGTGATGAAGTGCTGCAGATGGATGATGCTGGTGGACGGATCTGATATCAGACCTGTGTTCACTGTACCATCAGGTGAGAAATAACCACACACGCTCTACATTACAGAAATAAAGGAACATTTGTCAAGATTACATTTGAATTCAGAAGTTCAGGTTTAACTGTGTGTAGTTTTTTTTTTTTTTTTTTTTTTCTCCCCTCTTTCCAGGTCAGATTGTTTTCATTTGCGCACATGCGCTCAGAGAAAAATAGTACTGCTCAGCAGAATTTCTCACTTGTGTTTTTAACATTAAACAGTACCACAGTTGAAGAATACCATACTTTAACCTATAAGAATCTGTCATATTTTCTACACTTTTAAACCAGAATGAAATATGGGAAATTATTTCTTCTGTAATGGTTCTAACAATGATAAATAGAAAAGTCAGGAAACCCATTTTCCAAAAAGCAAAACAAAAAAGAAAAACACAGAAATGATCTTTTTTTAAATTACTATAAATATTATTTGTTTGTATTTTATTTATATATCTTGCTATATATATATATATATATATATATATAGGGAAAAACAACAGTTTAAAGCAGTATTACACTTATATATATATAACAAATAAATAAAGTGTGTGTGTATATATATATATATATATATATATATATATACATACATACATATACACACTTTATTTATTTGTTATATGGGTCAAAGACAAAAAAGTGTAATACTGCTTTAAACTGTTGTTGTTTTTCCCAAAAAATTTTTTCTGTTTCAAAAAAGTTTTCTGTTTAATTTAATTGCATTTTTTTTGTCTTTCTGAGCAAAAAATAAATAACATACATTTTTCCCAAATTTACAGAAGACACCCAGTAAAATGTCATTCAGTGTAGCAAATCTTGCCACTATCCTAGGTTTTGCCCGTTTGTCAGTAAGAATATTTTTTACTCCTTTAAAACGCAATAAAATTTAATATGCTCCCATATTCTTTTATATATTTTAATATGTACAAGTCAGAATAAGCATGTTTGACTTTTTATATAAATATTGTGTTGCACTAAATAACAAAGCTATATTATTTCAACCAAATTTTGACATTTTATTCTCCAAAAACTTATTTGCAGTCTTAAATGTAGACACTTTATTTGCATTTAATGTGCTTTCTATGGGCATAAAATCACTTTTGTAAATTTCCTTTGACGTGGACGTCTTAACGTCTTTGACCCTTATATATGATGTTATTGTTAACATTTTTTATATATATATATATATATATATACACATACACATACACACACACACACACACACATATATATATATACACATATACATATACACACACACTATAAAACCCTAATTTTTACACTACATAAACGCTTTTAGATGTATATTTTATATTTATTTTAAATCATACAAATAATTTTTTTTTTTTGTTTGTTTTTTTACTTAATTTTTACGTTATACATTTTTAATTTTGATTTATATTATCTATTAACTTAAATAGGCATTTTATAGTATATAGTATAGTATAGTATATTTTCCACATATGCAATGCATTCAGATTTAGGAAATCATTATAATCTAGCAAAAGTTAAGAATATGAGACTATTTCAAACATTAATGACTAGTTCAGTTTCTTCAGTTTCTTTTTTGCATACACTATTTTCAAATTTACTTTTTAAATAAATATTACATTTAGCATGCGGAACGAAAGACATTTTTAGCCTTTACTCAATTTAGATAAGTGTTTGACTTGACTTTAAATGGGAATTTCATGTTACGAAATCTCATTTGCAGAACACGTCTACTGTTAATTTTGGGAAAGTTGTTGAAGAAGGTCAAATCTCTACTGTACCTGCATATATATATATATATATATATATAGTTAATTTTTTGTAAATAAAATACAGAATAATTTCTTAAATATTATTATTAATTTTATATAATCTGATGTTTATTTATATTTTTATATCTAGTTATTTATATATAATAAATGTCAGTTTAGACATTTTCTCTATACTGTAATGCCTTACTTTCATCAAGAAACCTGATATGAATTGTTATCCTGATTTTAACTCGTTGAATTGTTCCCTGTTGAATTTTTTTATTTTTTAGCAAGATCTCCAATATACACATAAACATTAGGGAATCAAACAAGAATGTTTGAACGTGATGATTCACTGGTGTTTGTTATCTCTGAGAGCCAAAAATGTTCATATGATGTCAGTTTGTATGAAAGCGTCCTGACAAGCTCATCAACCTTTCACATTTCTGCTGTATTCGAATCCAGTCTGTGGGAGTTTATTTCTCCCTTACTTCACCATTTCCCTCATGTATGAGAAATGATCTTTATTTGAATTCAAGTGTTTGTATTCTGCTTTTTCATTATGTTTCAGAGAGCTGAAGTCCCCTGACAGCCGAGCTTTGCGTGAAATCATTCTCTCCATCAGTCCTTATGCAGCAGTGGTGTTTATTTGGCCTGTGTTCTCCATTACAGTGGAAACGCACTCTGTCGCTCTTGTCGTCTTACTGTAATGAGTCAGAAGCGTGGTGACGCACAGCAATCTGCTCATGACAATCTGGAAAGCAAACAGGTGAGATGCTGCACGCTCATACTCATAGATGTCCGTCTCCAGAAGAGGGAGAACAGGGAATGCTGACCTGAAGTGTGTGCTAGAGTTTACATTAGACGTGTTTCAGCCAGGCTAGAACTGAGACTGCAATCAAGTTCTCATGTGTTGTATTTAAAAAACTGACGTAGGAACATCAGACTTAATGTTAAATGTGTCCAATGTTCTGCTTTTCTGCCCAGCTGACATGAAAAGCATAGGATTATGGGATATTTAGTGTAGTTTATGTCCATTATAGATTAAAAAAAAATCTTATGTTGCCCTTTTTCTTCAGAATTCTGAAATGACATCTTGCAATTTTTTTTAATTTTGAAATCTATATTGTGCAATTCTATTCTTTTTTCCCTCCAAAATTCTGAAATGTACAGCTTGCAATTAAATGTTTTTATTTTTATTTTTGAAATTTCTCTCGCAATTCTAACCCCCCCCAAAATTCTGAAATGTCTTGCAATTCTATTTTTTAATTTTGAAATTTATATCTCGCAATTCTATTTTTTTTCCCCCCAAAATTCTGAAATGTATTTGCTTTTTTTTTATTTATCACACAGTTCAAACTTTTTTCCCCCCAAATTTCTGAAATGTACATTTCGCAATTGACTTTTTATCAGAAATCTGAAATTTACATCTCAGTAACCTGCTCTGTCAGTTTGTCAGTTTCCTCTTTGCTCTGCGATGTATTTCTCACTGCGTTAAAACGTGTAGTGTGAGGGCATTTTGTTAGACGCGTGGCACCTAACTAAGGAGGGTGGGTTTTTGTGACGGGTCAAGTCTGACTTTTGTTTCAAAATTCTGAAATTTACATCTTAACTTTTTTCCTTATAATTTAGATATTTTTTTCCTCTGAATTCTGAGTTAAACATTTTGACATTACTCAATTCTAAATTTACATCTTGAAATTCTGAATTTACACCTTGCAATTTTAATTCAAATCTTAATTTAGAATGTACATCTTGCAAACATTTTTTTTTTTCTTGGAATTACATCTTGTAATTCTGAAAAAAAGTATGAATTCTAAGCTGTAAACTTAAATGACAATTAAATTATTTCATGATCATTGTTATTAGAGTGAACAAAAAATGAAATGATTCCTTCTACAGAGGAGCCAAACATTTAGCAGAAAATTCAGTTCTCATGCATTGCTGCATTTTGCAGTATTAAAACAATGGGTTTATAGACTATGCACAAAAAAAAAAACAGCAGGCATACTTTAAACCACCTATGACACTTGGCGTTTAACAGTCACAAATATGTAAGATTATTCAATATAGTGTCTAATACCACACTGTAAGACAAAATCCATAGAAGTTGTTCAACCAAGTTCAACCATGTAAACTGAACTTCAACTATGCTGTATTATATTTTAAAGTCTGAAATCATATGACTGATACAATGTTGTCAAACGCTGTGATTTAAACTGACTGAGCTAACTTTGAAATTGTAGGTCTTCCTGTTATTCCCACACAAACATGACATCAACACACCTGTCTAACAGTGTGATTGTGGTCTTCAGTGCCAATTCATGTCAGATTGATTCTGCTCTGTTTACCCACAAATAAACAAGACATGCTTATTTGTAAATCATGAGATGTATGGAGTACATTTTGATCTGGGTTGGTCCATATCTGACGCTGACAAATGAACTACAGCACAAATCCTCCACTCTCTCCAGCCTCACAAACACTTGAGCTAAAGCTCTGACGCACGTCCTGGCATTAGAGAGACGCTGAGCGTTGATTTCTCCAGGAACAATAGCGGTGTGATACGGTCTGTAATGACTGGAATTCAACACACAAAGACACTGCGCTGTTTGGTGGAGATGAGCTGATATCAGTAATGAAGCAGATTGATAAGTGTGAATGACAGGCACGATCAGCTCTGATTACAGGAGAGCTGGGAAAAAAAAAGATAAAACCTAAACTCCAGAGGAGCTGTGTATTAGTTAGTACTTTGGCTTAGTACTTTCTAACTTGCACACATACACATTAGTAATCAGATGTGATTATCATGCGCATTTTTCTGTAACGCTGGTTCCATGATTAGTTGTAAATCTCCATTACCTACTGACAGAAAGAACTGCATATACTACAGAGCAGTAGTTCACTGACAAGCCAAGCAATATCATCGGCGGCGATACATCACGGTTACAGACACACATTTATATAAATATACACATATACATACATACATCATATAAAAGCACTGATATGTATGCATACACAAACTTAAACATGCACATACATCACATAAAAACATATGTATGCATACACGTATATAAATATACACATCATAAAACACTGATATACATACATATATATTTAAAAAAAAATTATATGTATGCATACACATACATACATATGAATATATACACAAGTATAAATATACACACATCACATAAAACCAGATATGCTTGCATACACAAAATTAAACAATTCACGCATATACATGCACATATACATACATTTGTTTAAATATACACATCACAAAAATATATAAAAACATATATGCATACAACAAACAAAAAATGAAACGCATACAAGCACATATAGACACATTTATATAAATATACACATCACATAAAAACATGCATAAACTAAATTAAACATACACACATACATACACATTTATATACACAAATATACATACACATCACAAATATATAAAAACATGAATGCATGTACAAAATTAAACATGCACACATACATATTTATATACACAAATATACATACATGTATAAATATACACTTCACATAAATATATATAAAAATACTGACATGTATGCATACACAAAATTAATACACACTTATATACATGCACGTATACACACTCATATAAATATATTCACATATACAAACCATGATATATATTTATATGTATGCACACACATACATGTACACAAAATACATACAAATATACATACGCACACTTATAAATACACACAAAAATACATATAGAAACATGTATGCATACACAAGATTAATACACACAATATTTGTGGAGGGCACTCTATATACACAAAAATATATATAAAAAACTGATATGTATGCATACACAAATATACACACACACAAAATTAATACACGCCGGCGCTGATAGCCTTGTGGTTAGTGCGTCGACATTAGTGCGTTCGATTCCCGCCTTGGTGTATATATACACACAATATAAAATATACATACATGTATACATATACACACACAGTAATACATATATACACGCGCATATATATATATATATATACACACACACACACAAATATACATTTATATACATATACACAAATATATACACACACACAAAAAACATGCATACACATACAAATGCTGAAATTAAAATTAATAAATGCTGTAGAAGTATTGTTCATTCTTAGTTTGTTAACTAAAGTAGTTAACCAATGTTAACTTATAAACCCTGCTAATTTTTACAAACGTTTTTAGATGTATAGTTTATATTTATTTTAAATCATACAAATCATATTGTTTTTTTTTTAACCTAATTTTTACATTATACATTTTAAATTTTGATTATCGATTAACTTGAATAGGCATTTTATAGTATATAATATTGTCCACATATGCAACGCATTCAGATTTAGGAAATCATTATAATCTAGCAAAAGTTAAGAATATATGAGACTATTTCAAACATTAATGACTAGTTCAGTTTCTTCAGTTTCTTTTTTGCATACACTATTTTCAAATTTACTTTTTAAATAATTATATTTAGCATGCTGAACAAAAGACATTTTTAGCCTTTACTCAATTTAGATAAGTGTTTGACTTGACTTTAAATGGGAATTTCATGTTACGAAATCTCATTTGCAGAATGCATCTACTGTTAATTTCTGGAAAGTTGTTGAAGAAGGTCAAATCTCTACTGTACCTGCATAATTACTACATGAGGACTCGTAACCTTCATACCCAACATATTTGGCAGTATTTTGTGTTTCATGCGGCTCTGAATCCTGCCAGGCGGATTATTAGTAAATTCTTGCCGTGTCTCAGCATCACCTCATCTCTACAGCTCTAGATGATTACTCATGTTGGGCTTACCTCCAAACGCTCGGAGTCGGCAGAAATAGAGGCATGTCTGTAGGTAATTAATCTAGATTTAATTGTGTTCTGCTGTTTGGTGTCGTACTGTACCTCACCACTGCTGGAGGATGCCGGCTCAGAAAGCTTCAGTCTCTTCCTGTGATGCTGCCAAAATAGATGAGCTTGTTAGTAACTAATAGGAAACTGAGGTAACAGACGTGATGAGTTTCAGCTGAGTCACTGCACAATGATTATTTAGCTTTCAATCAAACCAGCACGCTGATTAACACATGAACCTGGTGAGCTGCCATACTGTCAGTAGAGTCTGATGAAAGCATGACAAGCCAATAATGCAATAGAAGTCTGTTTTAATTAACTTAACTTAACTTCTTTAATTAACTTCTGTGTTGATTAGCTAATTGCAATGCATCCTGGTAATTCTTTCCAAATAAAAATATATGCAAATGCAATATTGCTACTAATTATATCTCAGACGTTTCTCCTAAGATTCTTTGTTTGAGGCAATTGATCACTTTTTTACTTTTTTTTTTAAATACCTATTTTTAAATTAGATTTCTAATGTAAAAATGATATAAAATTACATTAAAATTTACACATTTTACAGTATTAAAAATGATAATTACATTATTTTATAAGTGATTTATATTTTCTATTAAGCAATAAATTTGTACAAATAATTTTAAACACATAAGTTAGTACATCTCTAAGTCTAACAAAGACCTAACAAAAAAGTGGAAACATTTGAAAAGTATTTAAAAAATAAATAATGAATATTAAATATAAATGTATGTATTAGGGATGCAACAATATAGTTGGTTCAATACATACCTCGGTTTTTAGTTCGGTTCTGATATGTTGCCACTTCAGTGTTTTTTTTTTGCAACAAATTAACTAAATACTCCCATAAACCTCTGTACACTGGTTTAGTATATGTCCGCTTAATTTTTCTTTTAAGAGAGGTATTATTTTTCTTATTTTTACGCAAAATAAAATTGGTTTCATTCATACTGGACGCCAGAGGGCGCCCTCGTGCAGAAAATCCACATGTGTCAAAGAGATAACACTGATGATGTTACGTTCCCGCCAAGAAATCTCATGGATAAAGGCATCGCTATCGCTGTAACTGAATAAAAACAGTTACACATTTTGAATGATAAAATGTAAGGACAATAAACACTCGCCTGCAATAATATATAGTTTATCTGTGTTTTTCAAGCCATCTCTTGTTTTTTTCAAAATGATTAAGTATATCTGTAACCCATTGCTATTCAACATACATAGAATATGAGTATAGAATTAGGGCCCTACAATTTCCGCGATGCGGAAAACGCGGACGGAATCGCGAAATCCAGTCATTAAGACGGAATTTACTGAATAACGTGGAATGTCACGGAATTTGTCAAAGTCTGAATGGATTAATTAAAAGTAGGTCATTACACTTAAATGAAACCACAATATGGACTGTAAATATTACGCTGCAAAAATACCATTTGAATGTGAATCCTGTATGTTCTGCGCGTCTCTGTGTCTTTGTTTACTACACACACTGAAGCGCATGTGACGCTCGCGTCATTTCAGTGTCTCACTAAATGAGGACATAAATACATGAACAATATCTGCTGAGAGTCACTTCATGGCCATTTGACCGTTCCGTTTTAGGAAAACTAGCGTTATATCATATACGCACAGAAATGTAAAGGTAGACACTGCAACCAGCCAAAATAAAAGTCTGGGTTAAACTTGAAGACACTGTGCCAAATATATATTACTACTACTACTAAAATGAAACAAACATTATTTTTAAGGGTATAATCACACAACATTTCTTCCATGTTTTATTTTTAATAGTAAATTCCACTTTGCCAAAAAAAAAATTCTTAATTTTCAATAATTAAAAGATAAATTAAATTAATGCTTTATGCCTTCATCTGATAACCAGAACATTTGAAATACACGACACACAATTTCTGAGGGTAAAAAACATTCATAAGACTATTTTAAGAATAAATTTGAATTAATTAAGTATGCATTCAAATAATTAGACATGCTAAAACACAGAATTTGACAACAATAAAGCATATGGTGAGGGAAAAATAAAACATTTCATAGGGCCCTAAACATGTCATTTTTGTTAAACCTTTATTAAATTGATGTGAAATTGTATAAGTTTCATGATTTTAATTAGACATATACACAAAAATTAAAACGGGGAAAAAATGGAATCCAGAAAAAATAAAATAAAACTAAAATAAAAAAATAAAACTGATTTCATAGGGCTCTATAGAATGTATTGTCTGCCTCATTCCGTGATACGAAGCCACATCAGACCACATAAGGCAGTTATTTTAAACACTAGACTGATTTTATTTTTTATAAATTTTGTATTTTGTATTTTTTTTATTGGACAACAGGTTTATTATTATTATTACATGTCATTATAAGCGAAGATGCTCTGCATGTGTTGCTTTTTCAAATATAAGCAGGGAAGCGTTTCCTCATCTCACATACAGCAAATTCCAAGAAAAATAAAACAAAATTATTTAAATGCAAAACCGAAAAACCGCAATTCACAAGTAGGTATCGAACAGTGGATGTCGTAGCGAACGGTTCGATATTATATTAAGAATTGTAACATCCCTAATATACACACATACATACAATATTTCTGCATTTTAAATTTTAACATTTTTCTATAAGGTAACAATTTTTTTTTTTGTAGGATGTTTTTTCAAGCATCAAAGTATTTTGAGCAGACTTTAACTACTAGTGCTACTAATGTAGAGTGTTTTAGGTATTACCTGAAAACTTATCTAATGATTACTGTTAATTATTAAGGCCTGCGACAAGCTGTTTTGCTGTGGTCATATTCTGCACTATGTAAGTGTAGACAAACAGCTTTTCTAATCTCTTCCTCCTCCATAAGGCTCCTTTAGCGCCGACTCTAAGACTGGGTTTATTTACCTTTTCCTGCAGCTGTAGATTCAGAGTGATCTGGAGCACCGGCCCGTACCAGAAGCTGACTGATTCATTAGCAGTTTTCTTGACTGTTTTTGGAGCGTTTGTTTGGGTTGCTGTCCTTCCTCTGCGTAGGATGAGATGAGCTTCCTGTGAAAACACAAAAGAAAAACAAATTAGCTGTTAGCATTGGCTTAAACACCACAATATTGTGAGGCAGGAGTGTTTGTTTGTCGTCTGGATGCATTTTACTGTCTGGAATGCAGACTTGACTACACTCCCTAAAATATATCAACATAACACAAATGTCTTATATACACTACAGCTCAAAAACAGTTTTTCAAATTTTTCTTGAGCAGCAAATCAGCATATTAGAATGATTTCTAAAGGATCATGTGACACCGGAATAAATGATGCTGAAAATTCAGCTTTGATCACAAGAATAAATTACATTTTACAGTATTTTCACATAGAAAATTGTACATTATAATTTTGTATTTTTTTTTAACCATTTTTACTATATTTTTAACCAAACATATGCAGCCTTGAATTTAAAAATAAATAAATAAAAATGAAATTACTATAAAATATAATAAAATATTTTATTTATAGAAATTAAAAAAGTAACAATTCTAATACGACTGAACTGTAAATTTCACAATAATAATTGTAATCTATATTATTATTATTATTATTATTATTATTAAAATATTTTACTTATTTAAAATTATACAATGTATACATTTTACACAACTTATAAAAATGAAAATAAAGAAATACCACTATTGAACCAAGTTATTTTACAATAATTGTAATTTATATAATAATAATAATAATAATAATAATAATAATAATAATAATAAAATATTTTAATATACAATAACAACTAATCTATATTACTATTATTTTTATTATTAAAATATTGGGTTTTTTTTGCTCCATTTATTTATTTATACAAACTATAAAAATTAAACCAATAAAGAAATGCAATTATGCAATATTGAACCGAGTTTCCACAATAATTGTAATTTAAATAATAATAATAATAATAATAATAATAATAATAATAATAACAATAACAATAATAATAATAATAAATAATAACAACAACACATTTTAATTTATAGAAATTATACGAAATTACATAAATCAATAAAAGAAACATAATACTACTGAACTGTATATTAATTCAAAATAACAGCTGTAATCTATAATCTATATATATGTATATGTATAAATAACTTATTTAAAAAAAATTAAACCAATAAATAAACATTTGTGAATTTTAATTTATTTCACAATAATAACTAATCTATATTACTATTATTAAAATAGTTTGTATTTATAAAAATAAAACCAATAAAAATAAATAATAATAATAATAATAATAATAATAATAATAATATATTTTTATTTATAGAAATGATAAAATTAAACCAATAAAGAAACATTATATAAATTACATTATTTAAATTATATAAATACATATTTATAAATTATTCTCATCATCTAGAAATTATTTTACAATAACTGCAATCTAATAATTATTATTATACTTTTTTTTTTTTACTTATTTATAGACATAAAAATGTAACAAATGCCACTATAATACTGTAAATTATCACAATAATAATTGTAATCTAAATAATAATAATAATAATAATTATTATTATTATTATTCATATATTTTATATGTTTATTTTTTTAATAATTAATTCTAATTAAAATCACAGACGCACAACAGAATCATTTCAGGGGGAAATAATATTCTTGTGCGATTATTTTACATTACATTAATTTGGCAGATGTTTTTACCCAAATCAAGAATAACTTCCAGAGCACTGATGGTTCATATTTCATCAGCATGTGAGTTTGCTAATGCACTGCTCTACAGCAGCTCTTACTGCTCACAGTCCTGATCAAGACAACACGCGTCCCATCATGCTCTGGGGAAACATTATTCCTACCATTAGTGTACTGTAAATTGCTCTGCATAAGCTATAACGTCGCTAATATGCTCTCTGTGCCTGCTTCCTATATGAAAATCATCTGTTGCTGTGGAAACAAATGCACACGCTGCTGTACAACAACATAAAGATGAATGGCTCAATCTTCAGTCTTATTTCTCATTTCACAGTGGAATTAATGCTCGGCTGGAATACAGTAGCTTGTAATATCTTTCACCTGTATCATGCTGTTTCATAAGCTTATGAGCATGAACAGATGATGAATGACACACAGCGATATGCAATAATTCTGTGTTTACACAGATGAAACTCATCTATATGCGACATTCAAGTGCTTGTCAGAAGATCCTACTTCCTTCTGAAGTCATAATTATTAGCTTCAACCTTTTTATTTTTGTATGCTTGCTACTTGCTGTACTATAAATTGTCCAATGCATGCGTTTTCGGCATGTGAAAATGTGCAATATTTAACATATGGCTACAGACAGGACTTGGCAAATGATTTCAGAAAATATATCGACCACGAGACAAAAACAGCACAAATTGGGGAAACATCTAATTTCAGATTTCTTTATGTATGCATGTATGTAAATTATAACAATTAAACCAATAAAGAAATATCATTATAATACTAAACTGTAATCACTATAATATTAAACTATACATTTTTTAATAATTTAAATATTTAATTATACAATTAATACTAGTTTGTTAGTATCATCATTATTATTAAAATATTGTATTATGTATTTATTCATTTAAACAAATTATAAAAATGAAACAAACCAATAAATAGCTATAATACAATTGAACTAAATTATTATTATTATTATTATTATTATTATTATTATTATTAACAACAACATCTTTATTATTATAAAATGTTTTATTATAAATATATGTATTTATTTATACATTAACATTATTATTACTACTATTATTTTTATTCAAATTTTAGTTAAATTAAAATTATACACATTAAACAATCCATTAAAGAAATATCACTATAGTACTACTGAACTAAGCACTACTACTACTACTACTACTACTACTACTACTACTACTACTACTACTACTATTATTATTATAATAATAATAATAATAATAATAATAATAATAATAATAATAATATTTCATTTTTATTATATTTCAATTTTTATACAAATAAAAAATATCACTATAATACTATTGAACTGTAAATTATTTCACAGTAATAGTTTTAATTTATATAATAATAATAATTATAATAATAATAATTATTATTATTATTATTATTGTTGGTTGTTGTTGTTGTTGTTGTTGTTATTTTATTTGTTTTAACTTATGCAAATTATAAAAATTAAACCAGAAATATAATATAATATCATTATAATGCTATTGAATTTTTAATTATGTAATAAATTTATGATTATGATTATGATTATTATGATTATGATTATTATTATTAAAATATTAAATAACAGTACAATTACCATACTAATATTTAGCTGGCAAGTAACACTTTTACTTGCATGTTATTTTAGGCCCTGGCTACAGATAGCATGTAAAAAAGGCATTATTACACAATGTTAATGTAAAAACTGACTTTGATTCACAATGATTTGACAACAAATCTTCAGTTTCTCCCTACATCCTTGGACAGATACTTATAGATGTGATCATCTCACAGTATTTCCTTTATGCTCATAATACACAGGAAACAAAAACACAGGAATAGGAATGTGCCAACGGGCAAGGGAAACGCTATTATAGGAAAAACATGAGAAAATTCAGCAAGTGACCAGAGGAGACATGAGAAATGAGTGAACTAGCAGTAATTAGTTGAGCTCTGCTTTAACCGCTAATGGAGTTCTAATGATTGTTTGTGTGTGGGCAGAACAAGCAACACACACTGAGGAGGAAACAATCCCAATCTGTGAGGACTCATTATCACGCCAATGATGTGATTTTGATGATGTGTTGTGGGATAACATTATTTATTAATGATTGTTTTGGGTTTTACATTTGAATTAATTCATCGTACAATGCATGCAGTCAATGATAATTAATTCAACATGACACCTAGAGCAGTTTGCACATGCTAAAAACTTACTGCCACAATGCAACTGTATGTGTATTTTATTAACAGACAAAACAAAATGGCAGAACAATTTAAGAAAAACATTTTATTTGAATTTAGATTATTACTACTATTCTATTTATTTTCTTTGCTTTTAAATGTTAAACCATATTTTGAAATTTGAAATTTTTATTTTTATTTTGAAATGCTTTTTTAGTAATTACAAATTTACTGCCACAATGCCAGGGTATTTTACGTGGTTGCCAAGGCAGCTGCTATGCTTCCTGGGTGGTTTTATGCATGTTGCTATGCTGTCCTGGGTGCTTTTAAACACGTTGCTATGTGGTTGCCAGGGTGATCTGGGTGGAGTGGTTTTTAACATGTTGCTAACTGGTTTAAACGTGTTGCTATGCTGTCCTGGTGCTTTTATACACATTGCTATACGGTTGCTAGGGTGACCAGTGCTTGATTGGTTTTCAACATGTGTTATGCGAGTTGCTATGCTGTCCTGGGTGCTTTATACTGCTGCGTTGCTATGCAGTTACTAGGAGTATTAATCTGAGTGGGGTGGTTTCAACATGTCACTATGCAGTTGCTATGCTTTGTCCTGGGTGCTTTTATATACACATTGCTAATACGGTTGCTAGGGTGACCCGAGGTCGGTGGTTTTCAACATGTAAGCTATGCAGTTGCTGTATGCTGTCCTGGGTGCTTTTATACGCGTTGCTATGCAGTTGCGGTAATCTGAATTGGGGTGGTTTTCAACATGTCACTATGCAGTTTAACATACTTTGTCATGGTGCTTTTATACACACATTGCTATGCAGTTGCTAGGGTGACCAGTGCGGTGGTTTCAACGTAATGCATATGCAGTTGCTATGCTGTCCTGGGTGCTTTTATACGTTGCTATGCGAAGTTGCTGAGATTAATCTGAGTGGGGTGGTTTTTCAACATGTCACTATGCGGATTTAACAATATGCTATTATAAGGTGCTTTTATACATGTTGCTATGCAGTTGCTAGGGTGATGACCCGAGGTCGCGGTGGTTTTTCAACATGCCACTATGCGAGTTGCTATGCTGTCCTGGGTGTTAACATACGCGTTGCTATGCCACAGTTGCTATAGGAGTATCTGGGTGGGGTGGTTTTCAACATGTTGCTATGCAGTTGCTATGCTGTTCTAAGTGCTTTTGCTTACATGTGTTGCTATGCAGTTGCTGGGGTGACCTGGGTCGCGGGGTGGTTTTCAACATGTTGCTGTGTACAGTTGCTAGGGTGTTCCAAATGTAGTTTAAATGTGTTGCAGTGGTGTTCCTAATTTGGGTGTTTATGCAGGTTGCTATCTCTGCGGTTTGCCTTGGGGTAATCTGGGTGGCGGTGGTTTTCAACATGTTGCTATGCAGTCCAGGGGTGCTCTTATACATGTTGCTATGCGAAGTTTAGCAGGGTGATCTGGATGGGGTAGTTTTTAACGTTGCTATATATAGTTTGTAGGGTGTTCCATTAACTAAATGTGTTGCTGTGAACAATTTGGGTGCTTTATACATTGCTATGCAGTTGCTAGGGTGATCCTGGATGGGGTGGTTTTCACCATGTTGCTATGCAGTTGCTATGTGTGGTCCCTGGAGTTGCTTATACACGTGCTATGCAGTTGCTTCAAATTTGATCTGAAGGTCTTGATGGTTCTCCACATGTTGCTATGCTGTCCTGGGTCCACATTGCTATGCAGTTGCTAGGGTGATCTGGGTGAGGTGGTTTTAACATGTTGCTATGCAGTTGCTAGGGTGATCTGGGTGGGTGGTTTTAACATGTTGCTAACTGGTTTAAGCGTGTTGCTATGCAGTTTAACTGTATGCTGTCTTGGGTGCTTTTATACGCGTTGCTATGCAGTTGCAAGGGTGATCTGAGTGGGGTGGTTTTCACCATGTTGCCTAGACAGTTGCTATGTGGTCCTGGGTGCTTATACACATTGCTATGCAGTTGCTAGGGTGATCTGGGTGGGGTGGTTTTCAACATGTCGCTGTACAGTTGCTAGAGTGTTCTAAGTGGTTTAAACGTGTTGCTATGCAGTTGCTAGGGTGATCTGGGTGGGGTGGTTTTTAACATGTTGCTATACAGTTGTCAGGGTGTTGCGAGGAAACAATGGATGGCTATAACTTTGTCATATGGCAGAGTCCCAGTTTTTGCAAACCCAAATACTTGTGACACACCGCTCTCAGACGTAGCATAGCTTTAGCATATAAGCGCCTAAAGACTCTGATTCTACATTTCATTTATGCAGAACACAAAGCCCAAGCTTACCTAAATCTTTAACACTGCTCTGCCTTTGCTGTGTACGACTGTTTCCCTCAGGACATGCAAATCTAGTTACGTTTGAAGCTTGTCAGTAGTTTCTCCACAAATTTCTTTACTGTCTGCAAGATGATAAATGATTTCCAGAAAAGCCTGCCCTCCAGAAGATCTTTGATCTGAACACGGCCCCTCCAGAGGGACCTGCACAACATAACATTAAATCCTTCAAGTGTGCTCAGACTCTCTATTCACATCATGGCACGTAAATCTGAATAAGAAGTGACATCTTTAAGCTTCATTATATTAGCACATGATCCCTCTTAAAGTCTTCAGTAGAGCGGTGAGTTCAGATGTGAGTGTTTACAGTCGCTCTCCGCCACAGGAGTATCTCAGCAGCATGTGTTGAGATTTCCTGAGACACTGGGCTAATTGTACTCGGGGTAAAAGGGGCCTGCTGTTCGGTGCCACTGCGCACGGGGTGAATCTGATAGATGATCGAAATCGATTCGAGCTTTGAAGGCAGTTCAGAAACCCCCCACTACCACTTGCACCCACTGTGTTGGCATTTAGCAACGGGGTATCAACTTCAGAAATACTGCGCTATTCAGGTTGGCTTGAGAAATCCGACAGGCTAGCATGCTGGCACTGTGCCAAATCATGTTAGAAACATGTTAAAACATGCTAACTACGTGCCAAATAATATCATCAACATGATAAAGCATGCCAACATACTAGAAATGTGCCAAATCATGTTAGAAACATGTCAAAATATACTATCAATGTGCCAAATCATGCTATCAATATATTAGAAGCATGCTACTGTAACAATGTTATCAACATGTTAAAACACGCAAGCAATGTGCTAAATCATGTTAGAAACATGCCAAATATTCTAGCAATGTACCAAATCATGTAAAAAAACATGTTAAAACACACTAGCAATGTGCCAAATTGTGTTAGAAAAATGTTAAAACATGTTAGTAATGTCAAATCATGCTGAAACATGCTAGCAAAGTGCCAAATCATGTTAGAAACATGTTGAAACATGCTAGCAATATGCCAAAGCATGCTATCAACATATTAGAAGCATGCTACTGTAACAATTGCGAAATCATGTTATCAACATGTTAAAACATGCTAGCAAATTGACGAATCATGCTGAAAAAAGCAATCATGCTAGCAATGTGCCAAATCATGCTGAAACAGGCTAACAATTAGCCAAATCATGTTAGAAACGCGTTAAAACATGCTATCAATGTGCCAAATCATATTAAAAATGTGTAAAAACAAGCCAGTAATGTTTCAAATCATGCTATCAACATGCTAGAAATGTGCCAAATCATGTTAAAAACATGTCAAAATATGCTGGCAATGTTCCAAATCATGTTATCAACATGCTGAAACATGCTATTATTGCATTGTGCCAAATCATGTTAAAAACGTCAAAATATGCTAGCAAAGAAACATGTTAAAACATGCAAGTAATGTGCCACAAATATGTTAGACGCATCAAAATTGCTTACAGGATTAAACATGTTTTTAATAGGGCTGTCAAACAATTCATTGATTAATCACATACAAAAAGTTTCAGTTTGCCTAATATGTAGTAAATATTTCTTAAATATATACACATGAATGTGTTTATTTATATTTACACACATTAAGTACACACACATATATTAGGCAAACTCAAACTTTTGTTTTGTATGCGATTAATCGGTTGACAGCCTTAGTTTTTAACATGATTTGGCACATTGCTAGCATGTGCTAAATCACACCAGCAGCACATTTAAACATGCTAGAAACAAGTTA
>VONZ01000020.1:2812500-3037082 GCA_012976165.1 Labeo catla | reverse complement strand
CACAGATCAGAATAGTGATTACATGACACAAGGAAGGGTCAGTTGACCAGTACTGAACTGTGAAAGTTTTCACAGATCAGAATAGTGATGTTACTGACTCAGGGAAGGGTCAGCTGACCAATACTGAACTGTGAAAGTTTTCACAGATCAGAATAGTGATGTTAGTGACCCAGGAAAGGGTCAGCTGACCAGTACTGACCTGTGAACGTTTTCACAGATCAGAATAGTGATTAATATGACTCAGAGAAGGGTCAGCTGACCAGTACTGAATTGTGAAAGTTTTCACAGATCAGAATAGTGATTTACATGACTCAAGGAAGGGTCAGCTGACCAGTACTGAACTGTGAAAGTTTTCACAAATCAGAATAGTGATGTTAGTGACCCAGGGAAGGGTCAGCTGACCAGTACTGAACTGTGAAAGTTTTCACAGATCAGAATAGTGATATTAGTGACCCAGGAAAGGGTCAGCTGACCAATACTGAACTGTGAAAGTTTTCACAGATCAGAATAGTGATTACATGACTCAGGGAAGGGTCAGCTGACCAGTACTGAACTGTGAAAGTTTTCACAGATCAGAATAGTGATTTACATGACTCAAGGAAGGGTCAGCTGACCAGTACTGAACTGTGAAAGTTTTCACAAATCAGAATAGTGATGTTAGTGACCCAGGGAAGGGTCAGCTGACCAGTACTGAACTGTGAAAGTTTTCACAGATCAGAATAGTGATTAATATGACACAGTGAAGGGTCAGCTGACCAGTACTGATAGAAGAAAAAGAGAGCAGAGCATAAAGAAACACTGTTACGCAATAAATAGCGATTGTGAAAGTTTTCACAAATAGAGTGTGACTTAAAATCAGTGTTTTTGTATTTGAGCAGTCTCCGTGTTTAATGGCAAAATACGTTAAACATGAAGAGCGGACTTACCAAGGGGGTTACGGACAAGAGCTTTGCTGTGAAAAAATTCACAGATCAAGCTGGTTCACATGATACTGGTTTCAGTCTGCTAAGTTTCCAACTTTCGGAGCTATAAGCATTATAAAATTAAGAGTCGAAAAAATAAAATAAAATTTCGGCCAAAAGGCACATCATCACCAGAATTCACAAATCATGGAGAACCACATTCGGGATTATTTGCATGTTTATGACAGCGCGTTGTGTATTTATAGCCAAAAGAAATCCGAATATCAAACCGCAAACTATCTTTACTGCGGTGCATAACCGACAATAAAATACAGTAAAAATCATGAATTGCTTCAAACTGAACAAAATGCATTTTCTGTCATGTTTATGCTGCTATGCCAACAATAATAATTTTTTGTTTGAGTCCGTTTAGGCGAAGCTGCTGACGCGCAGATAACGCATCCAGCCACACCTGTGTTCACCTGAACATGTCCTAAAGCTTTAGTTTGTTGGAACATAAAGGATAAAATTGTGATTCCCGAGGGTATTGTCTTCTTTAAAAGTCTGTCTGTGTACCTGCCAAAAAACAGGGGAGTGGCTCGTTATAAAATCCTACCCAGAAGTCCTGTGGAGACTTGCCTGTCAAAAAAGAGAGGATATCAAAAAGAAAAGAGCAGAAGTCAGGTAACAGCATTCATACTGCACGGGTGAAGATCACAGCCAACTCTTTCCCTTCAGATTCTCTCGGCTCAAAGGTAAAACATTTTAATAATGGTTTTGCTTTAAAACTTGTATCATTGCTTCTTTTAATCACAAAATAAGAATGGATAAATACATAATACATTTGTGCTTAGGATATCTATCTATACATTCATTTATTTATAAATATTGCTTTTCATATGGTTCTATCAGTGCGTTGGTCTCCTGAAATACTTACTTATTTACAATATATACTTATATACTATACTTATTTACAAATGCGATCAATCAGATTTCTTTGCATCTTGTTTCTGTGCAGGACTGCACCAAAGACTAGAACCTAGACTGAAACAGTAAACAACTTTACGATAGCAATGATAAATTATGGGTCAATTTGACTAATTATGAGACGTCTTTACTGTTTAACTGTTGTGTTCTAAACTTAACAGTAAATGTGGGGACGCAGTTGGGTTAAAATCTGAACTAACTCTGAATTCAGGGTTGAAAAGCCCTGCACGGACAATCACCATTAGCAAATAAAGCCATTATTTGTCTATGGGGGACCATTCACTGTGTGTAGCTTTTTCATGTATTGTGGTTTGCAGGGAAACAGTAGCTGGTCTTGCGTTTGAAACTGAAGATGGGAAGGGTGGGGTGGTGATAAATTGCTTTACTCTCTCCACTGAAAATATGAAACTATAGATGTACTTTCTAGTCTTTTGTTGAAGGAAATAATTGTCCCTTAAGCATTATTTTTCATTAATGTCAAATATGGGTATGTGTGGATGTTTTGGATATGGCGTGGAATAGTATTCCATTCTATAATATTCTTGCCTTGAAATCTGAGTAGACTCTGACAGGAAAGAGAAGAAATCCTTTTGTTTATCAGTGTGCATGCAGTGAACATTTCCTGTTAAAACTTGTTGTGAGGGGCAAAGACAGTAAAACACATCATATTGTAAAAACAAATTATGTGTAATTTCATACAGCAATATATCACAAATTAAGTATAATCGAATAACCTAAATAAGTTTATGATATGTATTGCAGTTCTTCTCAATCAGTACTATCCCATAGTTCAGCTGTAATAGAAACACCTTTTAATATAGTATGTTTTTGAGTATGTTTGGGTCTAGACTGATTCTGCTTCATATCACATGGATTTTAATGATCTGTAATTGTTTTGCTACATTTATTTAGCATGGAATGGATGATTTAAGACAGCAACGAAACTATTCAGGAGGAAGTTCAGGAGACAGAGGTAAGGGTGTTAGCTTGAGTTTATCAATTTGCCGTGAACTTGCACCAAAATATTTTATGAAGATCTTTTCATTGTAAAGACTGTGCCACCTAGTGGTTCTGTAATGTTACTTGAAAAGCTTGATTACTATATTGATGAAATTGGAAAGTTTTATTCAGATGTATGTTTTTGAATTTCAAAGCAAGGACTTTATTTCTAAGACATGTATTATGAAAACAGGCATTACGGAAACAACAATCTCCACTACTAGAATTACATCTTTACCTCCACGTAAGTTCAAGTCCTGTTCACTTTCCTATGTACATTTTATCTGTTCTCACTGTCTGATTTATTCATATTCAATTCCTTCTTCCTCCACTGAATTTGTGCATCATGTCATACTGTGCCTGTAACTTGACCATCTTTTTCAATATGATTTTAAAGTGGACATTGTTGTGTTTTTAACCCCCAGGGGGCTTCAGCGCATCTGCCAACAAGGGCATGTCAAGTCTCTCTGGGTCTCCCGGCCTGGAGAAGAACATTTTGACTCAAAACAGCAGTCCTTTCTTCTCATCCTGTGAGCGAATCAAACAATACTTTTAAGAGCTATACAATAAATTGTTTCAGGTTTTATTCTGAAACAGTATTTATACATATTTAATATTTAAAATAAGCTCATATATTTGTAAATGGCTAAAACTGTCACTGCTTGTGTGTTTCAGCATCTGTGGGTGTGAGTGCAGGTGGGTTAGGCTCTGGATCAGGGGAATATCTGGTTGAGGAGACAACTGTGAGCAGGAAGACAGGTGCCTCTGGAGTTGTCTCTGGATCGGGAATTGGGTCGAGGGTGAAATCCAGCTCCACTGATGGAATGAGAAGAACACAAGACTCCGCTTTGTTTATGGAAAGGAAAAGCAAAACTACTCATTCACGTCGCTATGATGGTTAGTCACAGCTGAGACACCTTAAATAAATTAATACATTTTTTTAAGCATTTGTTTGGTCAGTCCTTCATAATTACACTAGAATGTAATATTTTTTAACTTCAACAGGAAGTTCAAGTGACAACTCATCCCCAGAAATAAAAAGAAAAGACTATGGTAGGACCCTCAGACAAATAAAAATGATTAACATAGTTTTATATGGTGGACACAAGAAATATCAGCTTTTGTTTCACTTGCTCTGTTTCCAGGTTCAACTAGAGGAAGGAGTCAAAGCAGAGGTGAGATTATTCTTAGACTACTAAAAATGCATTAGTAAATGCTGAAATTAACATGAACTAATTCATGTTAACTAATGTAGTTAACTAATTTTAACTAATGAACCTTATTGTGAAGTGTTACCGAAAAAGCTGTCTCTCCAAAACCCTACCCACAAAAGTTGTGTCAGCAAACCCGAACACGCAGTAATTCACAGGGAGTTTTTCTGATTGGCTGAAAACGGTGGGCCGCTCTCCAGACACACCTTTAATTTAGGCCTGTTTTGAAATATATTACACCCAGGGGTTAAATTGGGCCATGGCCATCCGGGGATGAGCCCCGACACATGGTTTAGACTTGTAACTCATTAGTACTCACGCACTTTATGAAAGACAGTTTACTGCAGCACGCACACATAAAGCAAAAAATCTATTACAGTGCTGTATAACAGAAAGCTTATCACAGAAAATTGTATCCTACACAGCTGTATTCCTGTTCTAGTGTTTCCCAAGTTTTTTTCTAGTAATTAATACAATAATTTTGTCAATATCAGGATGTAACCGTCGACAGGTTGCGTTCAATGCTTCTCAACACTTTGTGGTTCCTGCACATTATTGATCAGTTACATACTTAAATATATGTGGTTAATATATGCGTTGGTGTTGAAAGAATGAGGAGATAATTACTGATTAAAATATTTTCTCTCTGTCTGTGTTTTTATTTGTCTTTCTGTGTTTCTGTTTTAGAGACGGAAATCAGGACCAGGCTACAGAGTGCATCTCCCTCCACTAGATGTATGTTATTCCTCTATTTCTTTCTAATTCAGTTGTCTAAGAAATCACATAAAATGAATATACACTATCAGTCAAAAGTTTTTGAACAGTAAGATTTTTACTGTTTTTAAAGAAGCCTCTTCTGCTCACCAAGCCTGCATTTATTTGATCCAAAGTACAGCAAAAACAGTTATATTGTGAAATATTTTTACTATTTAAAATAAC
Source organism: Labeo catla (assembly GCA_012976165.1). Taxonomy (NCBI): domain Eukaryota; kingdom Metazoa; phylum Chordata; class Actinopteri; order Cypriniformes; family Cyprinidae; genus Labeo; species Labeo catla. The sequence continues at coordinate 3,032,044 of VONZ01000020.1, read as the reverse complement.
TGCTTTCTGTTTGACTATATTTTAAAATGTAATTTATTCCTTCTAAATTCCATTCTAAATTTTTATTTCAAGCTAACCATTCAAAAGCTTGGAGTCCGTATAATATTCTAATAAATATAATGTATAACAAATATTTTTTTTTTTGGGAAAGAAATGATAGAAATTAATGCTTTTATTTAGCAATGATGCTTTAAATTGATCAAAAGTGATGATAACGAGACTTATAATGTTACAAAAGATTTCTATTTCAGATAATTGCTGTTCTTCTGAACTTTCTATTCATCAAAGAAACCTAAAAAAATCTACTCAGCTGTTTTCAACATAATAATAATAATAATTGTTTTTTTCCGCAGCAAATCCGAATATAATGTTTTTTAGGTTTTTGAGCAGCAAATCAGAATATTAGAATGATTTCTGAAGGATCATGTGACTAGAGTAATGATGCTAAAATTCAGCTTTAAAATCTAAAAATATTAAAAAAAAATATTTCAACATTTTACTGTTTTTGCTGTACTTGGGATCAAATAAATGCAGGCTTGGTGAGCAGAATTTAAAAAATTTAAAATTAAATTTAAAAAATTGTTTTAAACATTGAGAGAACGTTCAAATGTAACATTCTAATACAATAGAATGTTCCTCTAACGTTCACATAACCGAGAAGAAATGTTCTTAATACATTAAAAAACTGGACATTTTTAACATTTAAAAAACATTCAGAAATAACGTTTTCATAACCAAATTGGAATGTTAGCAAAACGTTCTTAGAACACATGTTTGTTTCCTGGGATTAAATTAGATTTTTTTATATAACTGAATGAAATTTACATGTTGAGATTTTTCTAACCAACCCAGATATAACTTAAAGAAACCAGTATACTAGTGTATATAAAGTTTTTTTTTCATGTCAGAGGCTCAAGGAAAAGCTATATTTTTGTTTTGTTCAATGCCAGAGCAGACATTAGCATGAGAGTGCATGTGAAGGCACGTTTAGACACGATGTTGTGACTTATACAGTGCTGTTGTTACAGGGACAGAGCTGGATGATGTGAAGAAGCTGCTGAAGGGATCACGATCGGCCAGCGTCAGCCCCACACGATCTCCCTCCTCCTCCCCTCTCCCTATACCTCGCAAGGCTAGGACCTTAGACACCAAGAGATCCGCCAATGCAGGTACTGAAAGTTGGATTAGAAGAGCTCAGGCTGTTGACAGATCATGCATTAATAGTAAAGCTTACATATTAGAAAAGACTTTCTAGTAGCTAACACTCCTGCCACACCTCTAGTGTGCAGATCCCATTTATTTTCATGCACAAAGAATCCTAAATTCCCCAGTTCATCCGTGCATAGAGATCTTGTTTTCAGTTCCAAGGCATTAAGGCTTCCTTTCAATTTTTTCAGTTGAGCAATATGACACCACTATTGTTGACGCTGACCTGGCCTCATACACATGGAACAGCTCCACACTGCCCTCTACAGTCTCCACTGCTACTCCTTATGCCTTTCACAGCAACACCAACAACATGTCAACAGGAGCTGCTCTTGTTAACAGCACATCGCCATCCTCCTTATCAGGTCTGTGCAGTTGATCGCTGATTTAAATAAAGAGAATTTATCAAGACATCACCAATGTCAAACTCTATTTTCTGGTGTATTATAAATAAAACTACTAATACATTTGCTAAACACGTTTTTTCCTGACTTATAGTGTATGGCTTCCAAAACAATTTAGCTCCTGCGAGTGGAGTTCTAACTTCCAGTGGAGCGAACACACACTCAGGTATCCTTGAGACACATATAATATTAACTATTTCTGATGACATTGCTTTGACAAATGACAAGTTATTAAGATTCCTAGAAAGCATGTTCATTTGTTCACACTGCTTGTTCATAGGATATGGAGTGCAGAAGAATTATTTGACAAGTCCCAGCAGCACTCTTGGTGTTGGCACAGGAGTCTCCACTGCAGGTGTTTGTTATATTTACTCTGTTATATTGCACAGCAGAGCTCAACGACAAAAATGGCCCGGGGTCAATGTGAGAGTTTTGGGACAGTTGATAGAATTGTCATTTGCTCTGTCGCCTAGTGCTGAATTGTCAAAACACTAAACAGTGTTCTGCTGTTAAAATATGTCACAATGTTAACATTGTCTAGATGGTTAACATAAATTAAGTTTTGTTGAAATTGCATGAATGGAGGCTTAGTGGCAGCAGTTAGGATGGAATGAAAATGATCAACAAATCACTTTTCTGTGTATTTCACTGTTTTGCAACAAGAAGTTTAAAAAAGTAATTGAAATAACAAATATAATATTGTATTAATACACTACTGTTAAAAGGTAGGAATTGATAGGGTTTTTGAAAGTAGTCTCTTATGCTCACCAAGGCTGCATTTATTATTCAAAATATCATTCCTGTGTTAAAAGCTAAATTTTCAGCATCATTACCTCAGTCTTCAGTGTCACATGATCCTTCAGAAATCATTCTAATATGCTGATTTGCTGTTCAAGAAACATTATTATTATTATCAATATTTAAAACAGTTAAATAAATTTATTTTTCAGGATTCTTTGATTAATAGAAAGATCAAAAGATCAGCATTTTCTTGGGAAAGAAATGATAGAAATTAACACGTTTAGTTGGCAAGGATGCTTTAAATTAATTAAAAGCGATGATAACGACACTTATAATGTTACAAAAGATTTCTATTTCAGATAAATGCTGTTCTTCTGAACTTTCAATTCATCAAAGAAACCTAAAAAAATTCTACTCAACTGTTTTTTTAACATATTAATAATAATTTTTGATCAGCAAATCAGAATATTAGAATGCTTTCTGAAGGATCATGTGACTGGAGTAATGATACCAAAAATTCAGCTTTGAAATCACAGGAATAAATTACATTTTAAAATATATTAAAATAGAAAACAGTTACTTTAAATAGTAAAAATATTTCAAAATTTTACTGTTTTGCTGTACTTTGGATCAAATAAATGCAGGCTTAGTGAGCAGAAGAGACTTCTTTAAAAAACATAAAAAATCTTACTTTTCAAAAACATTTTGGTTTGCCAGATCAATGCTTTTTTTGCTTTTTTTCTGTTTGGGTCAGTGAAAATGTTAGGGCAAGTTTAAATAAAATAGATAATGCTAGTCATTGCTGCTTGATGAACAGGAACACTGTGTCCTTTTAAAGTCGGTGTGAAGCAATATTAAATATGAGTTTGTCACACCACAGAAAAATTTGTTATTAACCACCCAGCCAAATTTGACTAATAAAAAAATTAAATAAAATAAGTTATCAAAATCTTGAAAAAATAAGCAGTATTGTCTTAGATGCTGTCAGCGCTGAAACCATACCCACTCTCGGGAAAGCTGCCACTTTCTTAACTGTCAAATAGCACTTGTAAATTATCACAACCAGGTATTATGCATTTACATGACAAAGGCATAGCTAGCTAACAAACTGTAGGCTGTAGTAATTATCAGTAATGACAGTAACTGGCAATTGAGCGGGTGATCCACTGATGCTATCACGATCTAGTTATTATAGTATTAGGGGCGGGGCCATGCTCAGCGACTCCACTGCATCATCGAGACATGATTTCAGGCCCGCCTAAAAAATCCTGAACACAAAAATGGTTAAAAACTCTTTAGGGGTCTAACTCCGCAATTCAGTACTACGTAGTTTACAGTCTTTTGTTAACGTGTTTTCAGTGATATGTTTCTAATATTTATGAGATACTTACATTCAGACATCTTCATTTATTTGTTTTGTATGTATTTTTAGGATATGGAGTGCAGAAGAATTGTTCCTCAAGTCCCAGTTGCACTCTTGGTGTTGGCACAGGCGTCTCCACTGCAGGTGTTTGTTATAATTACTCTGTTATATTGCACAGCAGAGCTCAACAACAAAAATGGACGGGGTCAGTGTGAGTTTTGGGACAGTTGATAGAACTGTCACTTGCTCTGACGCTCCATAGTGAATTGTCAAAATAGTAAACAGTGTTCTGCTGTCGAAATCTGTCACAACTTTAACATTGTGTAGATGGTTAACATAAATAAGGTTTTGTCAAAATTGCATGAATAGAGGCTTTAGAAGCAGCAGTTAGGATGGATTGAAAATGATCAACAAATCAGTTTTCAGTGTATTTCATTGTTTTGCAACAAAATTCTTTAAAAAACGCATCCTAACATTTAATGATAATTTTAAAGGTAATATTATCTAAATATACAGCTGTTTAAAAGTTATGGGTAAAGAAGTCTCTAATGCTCACCAAAGCTGCGTTTAATGGATACACTACCAGTCGAAAGTTTTTGAACAGTAAGATTTATAATGTTTTTTTATATAATGTCTCTTCTGCTCACCAAGCCTGCATTTATTTGATACAAAGCACAGCAAAAACAGTAAAAGTGTGAAATATTTTTACTATTTAAAATAACTGTTTTCTATTTGAATGTATTTTAAAATGTAATTTATTCTTGTGATCAAAACTACATTTTCAGCATCATTACTCCAGTCTTCAGTGTCACATGATCTTTCAAAAATCATTCTAATACGCTGATTTGCTATTCAAGAAACATTATTATTATTATTATTATTATTAGGAGTCAGTGTAATGCTTTTTTCTTTTTCTTTTTTTTTGGGTGGGGAGGGGGAATTATAGAAATTAATACCTTTATTTAGCAAGGATGCTTTAAATTGATCAAAAGTGATGATAAAGACATTTATAATGTTACAAAAAAATTATATTTCAGATAAATGCTGTTCTTCTGAACTTTCTATTCACCAAAGAAACCTGAACAAAAACTGCTCAGCTCTTTTCAACATAATAGTAATAAAAATAATAATAATAATAATAATAGTTTTTTGAGCAGCAAATCAGAATATTAGAATGATTTCTGAAGGATCATGTGACTGGAGTAATGATGCTAAAAATTCAGCTTTGAAATCACAGAAATAATTGACATTATAAAGTATATTCAAATAAAAACAATTATAAAGTAAAAATATTTCAAAATGTTTTTTTTTTCTTTCAAAATTTTTAGTTTTTTTCACTGGATCAAATAAATGCAGGCTTGGTGAGCAGAAGACACGTCTTTAAAAACATTAAAAATCTTACTGTTCAAAAAGGTTTGATCGGTAGTATCATTAGTTCTCTAAAGAGGTAATGTTAGTCATTGTTGCTTGATGAACAGAACACTGCATCCTTTTAAAGTCTGTGTGAAGCAAGTTTGTCACACCACAGAAAAATGTGTTATTAACCACGCTGCCAAATTTGACTGATAAAAAACACCAAGTAAATAAAATAAGTTATCAAAATCTCAACAAAATAAGCAGTATTGTCTAAGAAGCTGGGGGCGTGTCCGCTATCGGAGCTGAAACCACACCCACTCGCGCCTAATTCTCTGAATTGCCTATACACAGACTTTAAGCTGATATGTATAACAATGTAGCAAAGAGATACTTGACATTCAGACATCTTCATATATTGTTTTGTGTGTATTTTTAGGATATGGAGTGCAAAAGAATTATTCCTCAAGCCCCAACGGGACTCTTGCTGTTAGCACAGGCGTCTCTACTTCAGGTGTTTGTTATATTCACTCAGGAAAAAGATTTATGGCTACTGTAGTTCTCTAAGATGTTTTCAGTGTGGCATGATAAACATAAAGACTTTATGTCATGTTTAGGAACTGGTACAAGGACCCTTAATGAGACTGTGCAAAAGAAATACCTGACGCTGGAGAAAGAGAATATTCCACTGAAGAGAGAAACCGACGAATTTATCCTAACCAAAGACAGCGGCAAGCAGTTTACCAAAAGCGCCTCCAATGGGACAGCAGGTAAACACAGGACACTAAATGTTGTATTTGATGTTGCAAAGGGAATTATTTGTGGTGCTTGAATTAGATTGATTCAAAATATAACATAAATATGTTGTGACCTACACTAACTGAATACACACATTCTTTGCTTTAAAGGGTCGTATTCAGATGTTTCAGTGAAGAAGGAAACAATGATGACCAGCTACTCTGAAAGTGCTCCAATGAAGTCTAGCTCTGGCGCACATTGTAAGTCTTAATTTTCATGTATCTTGATGTTTTCATCTTGAGGGGTGTTACTCTACTAGTCAGAAGTTTTTGAACAGAACATGCTAAAAATTCAGCTTTGAAATCACAGGAAAAAATATCATTTTAAAATATGTTCAAATAGAAAACAGTTCTTTTAAATAGTAAAAATATTATAAATTTTACTGTTTTGCTGTACTTTGGATCAAACAAATGCAGGCTTGGTGAGCAGAAGAGACTTCTTTAAAAAACATTAAAAGTCTTACTGTTCAAAAACTTTTGACTGGCAGTGCAGGTCAATCAATTTCACTGCTTGTCTCAAAGAAATATGAAAAATATCTGTTGACATCACAAAACATTTTTTACCTTTCAAAAGATGGGTCTACATCAGCAACAAAAGATAAAGCTACATATGCAGGTAAAGCATTTTATTTGAATAAACATTCGACATAATACCATATACAGTCATACTATATAAAACTGAGAGCTGTCTCCTGCTGTGTGTGTCCTGTCAGAGATTCATAAGGCTAAGCTTGTTGATGACTATGATGACGGCTGTAACTGTGGAGCTGGTGTTTGTGGATGTGGGCCAAACTGCTGTTCCTGGTGGAAGTGGCTGCTGGGCTTTTTGCTAAGCCTCCTGCTGCTCCTCGGCCTTTTGTTTGGACTCATTGCGTTAGGTAAGTCTTGTCATTTTTAGGAAAGACATGATACAGTTATTCACTATTTCTCTTTTGGTACAATTTGGCTAATAAGACATTTGAAACAGCTCGTAGCTTCATTTTAAAACTGTACAGAAGAGGTTTTCAAAATGTGAGGCAGATAATAATAATTTCAACAAACCTAAAATTGTACTGAAGGATCTATTTTAAAAAAGAATAAGCAAAAAAATCCATTCTTACCTCTGTGGATTTGGTTTAACTTAGAAGAAGGGAATTGTATCTTATTTATCAGTGTGTATTTATCCATAGAGGAATACTGTTTGTGTGCAGATTAGGTTTCCTACCTAACTTATATGTTATGTGCTATTGCATATTGTCATCTAATCTGTATCAAATTTCTTTTCTATGAAGCTGAGGAGGTAAAGACACTAAAGTCTCGTGTCACCGCTCTTGAAGAAATGTCCTCCTCCATGAAAGCCCACACAAGTCGTCTGTCCTCTAATGTTGATGACATCGGCCTATATAAAGACCGTGAAAGTAAAGTGGCATATGCTAATTCACTGGATTCAGCTTATTCAGACGATTCTGTGCTGCAGAGAAATATACAGCAAATGGTGAGAGCAGAGCTGCAGTCTGAAACCATGAAAGGTACATGTGAATACACTTCTGCTTAGACACAAACAACACGTGCACCTAAACGTGTACATTGTTTAAAAAAAATGTCATGCATATATGCATACAGTTAATACAAATAATAATATAACTTTTTTGTATCTAGCCTACCTTGCTTCATCAGTCAAAGCTGGACCTCCAGGGCCTAAAGGTACACCACATATTTTTTTTTACTGAACTGCCAGTACATAAAATATTATTTATAAATTCTATAGATTTATTAGTTAATAACCTGCTTTTCCATCACTACGTCAATCACACATTTGCTCTTTTCACCAATTTTAGGTGACATCGGATCTCCAGGAACGAAGGGTTTGTACAGTTTTAATTCTGGCTGTGAAAAATCTGTGAAACAGATATGTTTACAGTCTTAAACATGAAAGCTTGTTTCTTTTTTTCAGGAGATAATGGTTTTCCAGGCCTGCCAGGTAAGAAGCTTGATCCTCTTGTGGAGCAAGTCTCATCAGTTGTGCAGAATGAAGTCTAACAGTTTTCATTGTTTTTTAATGTGCATCTCTAGGTCCACCAGGAATGCCAGGACATCCAGGAAGAGAAGGACAAAAGGGAGAAAAAGGAATTGCAGGTATCTGAAACATTAGGGAACATTTTTATCTTGTGGGGAAATCATTCACCACCATTAATTCTGTGTTGAAGTCACAAAGTAAATCAACTAAATACCCCAAAAGTTAAGTCTTAAAGGTTAAGGTTTAGAGATGTGTTCATAAATGTGACCCTGGACAACAAAACCAGTCTTAAGTCGCTGGGGTATATTTGTAGCAATAGCCAAAAATACATTGTATGGGTCAAAATGATTGATTTTTGTTTTATGCCAAAAATCATAGGGATGTAAAATTCCTACTGTAAATATATCAAAACTTCATTTTTGATTAGTAATATGCATTGCTAAGAACTTTATGTGGACAACCTTAAAGGTGATTTTTTTGTGCCCTCAGATTCCAGATTTTCAAATAGTTGTATCTCAAACAAATATTGTTCTATCATAGCAAACCATTATTTATTCAGCTTTCAGATCATGTATAAATCTCAATTTGGAAAAATTGACCTTTATGACTGGTTTTGTGGTCCAGGGTCACAAATGCTGCAGTTGACAGATGCTAATGCTGTAGCATTAACAAATAACTTTAAATAGTCAATTCAGTTGATAGACTGTCCCTACATACATTTAAGATACATCTCTTCTCTGAACACAAGCCTCAGTCCTGTTAACGCTCTTGCTTGTTCTGAAAAAAAGAATTAACCCTTTCCAGATGTTGCCTCATCAAAACTTTCTAATGTGTGTGACAGGTGAACATGGTCCAGAGGGACCACCAGGTTTTAGAGGAAGAGATGGTCAACCTGGACCCCGTGGAGAGCCAGGACCCCCAGGATCTGGAGAAAAGGGTGAAAGGGGTAAGATACTGCATACTTTGAGAATGAGTCTTGAAAGCATTTCATTTTGAGTATTTAATTCATTATTACTAATTACAGTTCTCATACACAACATTTTTGAGAGTAAAACTACTGTTTTAAACTCATTTACAATGTGTATCTGAATTTTCTTCAGGTATTCCTGGTCTTCCTGGCTCTCCTGGTCTTGTTGGTCCACCTGGGCCTAAAGGTCAATACATAAAACACAATTTATATAAATCAGATTTAACTAAATATAAATGTTATGCAATATTAGCATGTGTTTGATCTTTGTTCTCTTTTTGTTTGTTTGTTCAACAGGTGCTAGTGGTTTACATGGTAATCAGCTCTTTCTTTACAAAAAAATATTTGAGTGTCATGTAATTTCCGTGTTACAAAATAAATACATTAAATGTGTAACAAACAAATGTTTTCTGTGCAGGTGAACAAGGCCCTCAAGGCTTCAGAGGTGAACCTGGCCCTGCTGGGTCTAAAGGTGTGTATCACCATGAACACTTGGTGTGTTTTAACAAAGCATTCTGTGAACAAAATCCTAATGTTTTATATTTAAAAAATCTTTCCAGGTGATAGAGGACTTCCTGGTCCACCTGGAATTAAAGGTTTGTAACTAATTAAATGTCAACCTATCAGGTTCATTACTGTAGTCAGTGGGAATTCATGTGAAATCATTTGTTTTGTATCAGGTGATCATGGTGAAAGAGGAGAAAATGGATTGCCAGGTGTGTATATTTATACCGAGCCATAGCAAAGAACTTTCATTTGTGCCATGTTGACAAATATTTGATTCATTGTTAAATTACTGTACCCGTTCTCAGGTACTCCTGGTGCTGCAGGACGACAAGGGCCAACTGGTGAGAAAGGAGCTAAAGGATCAGCAGGTGAATAAGAAGTAAAAATTCGGCTTTTCCATTACAGAAATAAATTACCTGTTAAAATGTAATAAAATAGAATATACATTTTTTTTAATTATAAAAGATTTCACAATATTTTTGTATTTATGTGTTTATGGTTAGCATAAGAGACTTCTTTCAAAATCATTTAGATTTTACTACAACTCTTTTTCCTGGAACAATAATCACTAAAAATATTACAGTATTGTCCAACACTGGATCTTTTTAGTTGGCTGAGGGTACATGGAATCTGTAAAACATCTATTATTGTCTGGACATCTTAAACACAAATCTTAGATTGGTAAGAAGCCCACAGATAGTCATTTTAATAGCCCTGTAATTTCATTTCAGGGCCTCAAGGACCTGATGGTGAAAAGGGACAAAGAGGTGAGTGGCACTTTTAGATTTGATGATTTCAAGCCAAAAAAAAAACGTGTGTACCTATATCTGTGCCTTTATTTTAATCTGTGTCTGTATTCTGTATCATTTTTGTTCATATCTAGGTGAGCCAGGCTCAATTGGCTTACCAGGAATCAGAGGACCACCTGGGCCACCCGGCGATCCTGGGCAACAAGGTATAAAAACGTGAAAAACATGATCCTCATTTTAAGAAAATTTAAGAGCTTAGCTGCATGTTATAGCACAGTTTTTGTCTTTCACCATTCAAATTACTAAAATTTGATAATGTTGGAAAAAATAGCTGAATTGTGTTTTTCATTTTTCTACTGCTTTCTTTTAATCAGGAACTCAAGGGATTCAAGGACCTCCAGGTAATCTGTCGCTTGAACTGCATTCTTTTTTTCTACCTAATTTAAGCATTACATTTTTATGCAATTTAGATGTGTATGAAGATAAAATGGTGAACATGTCTTTTTTTTCATAGGTCTACCTGGCAATCCTGGTCAGCCTGGAGCTAAAGGTGATGTGTGGTGACTGTTTTAATAAAACAGACTATAGAATCAATTTTTAGCTGCTTTTTGAACTCTTGCGTTTTTAGCAATGTAATTTGTCTTATTATTGGACATTAGAATTATATGTGCGCAACTATGTCTATAAATGTCCAAATAATTATTCTGAAAACGTTCACAGGTGAGAATGGTGAGCCTGGAAGAGTGATCAATGCAGGTAAGGCTACATGAATCATTAAAACAGATTTAACAGTTCACCGTGCAGTCATAAACTTGAGAAAACACTGAGTGCTTTCATTTTGCAGCGGGTTCTAGCTCAGTAGCAATCCCAGGACCACCTGGAAGCCCTGGACCCCCTGGCCCACCTGGATCTCCAGGACTCTCAGGTATGTTCATAATCTTCATGCTTTTAAAAACGGAAAATCAGTCAAATCAGAATCACACTGTACGTGTTTTTTTTTTAGAAAATAGAAAATTCACAGTCCAATGAATGACATATACTTAAACTTATTGCACTGTTTGTACATCGGTATATTTATAATGTGCTTTTATGATATGTCTTGTGACGCTAGGACCCATTGGCCCTGCTGGAATTCCTGGACACCCTGGTAAATTTCCATTTTTCATCTGGTGTTCCTAAGTAAAATTGTAAATTAGTCAAATATAAATTATATACCAATGACCTTCCATGCATCCATCCTTCCACCCTGATTTTTGTGCAGGTCCTAAAGGTGATAAGGGAGATCAAGGAGAACCGGGTATTTCTGTTAGCGCTGATGACACTATTGCAATGCGAGCTGAAAGTGAGTCTTTATTTAAAAGATCTAATTTGAACATTATTAATATGAACATGCATTAACATAACATTTGAATATCTGTCATTTTTAGGACAGTATGGTGCTGCAGTTGCTGGACCACCTGGTCCTCCTGGTCCCCCAGGGCCTCCTGGACGTCCAGGTATAATAACATTATCCATGATAGGCTTCAAGAGTAACATCTGTTGAATGTCTGATTTTTTTTTTTTTTTGCCACATACAGTGTCTTTTAAATGTGAAATTCAAGAGTTCATGAAATTATACAGGTTTATATATGACAAAATAGTTTTACAATTAATTTTTTTAAGCTTAAAGCAGATTATATTTGAATGCATTTAATCCATTTTTACTCCCTATAGGCGATTCTAGACCAGGACCGCAGGGACCACCTGGCGAGCCAGGCACACCAGGTAAGATGAAATAAAGGAGTAGTTTACACAAACTTTGATTTTATTCATTGCGGTTTTATTCAGTTTTGCCACACACCAACTCATATATATATTTTCCTGTAGTATATTTTTCTGAACTCTTTTGTTACTGTCTCACAGGATATGGCAGACCTGGTCCTAAAGGAGACAAGGGAGATCCAGGAAACTTCGTGCCTAATTCAGGTTTGATTACAGCATATGTCTGAGATTATACGTTATTCTAAGGTGTCGTGGTTTTTGAAGTCTCACAATTTTACACATGCTGCCTAAACAGGAACATTTTTTGCGGGACCACCTGGGCCACCAGGAGCACCAGGACCTAAAGGAGCGACAGGTGAGTCTTACACAGAATTTGTGTTTAGTTGATTCTACTCGTTGATACCTTTATTCCAACCTATCACCAGTGAAGGCACTATGAAAATATGATGTCAGAAAGTAGGTTACTTAACTATCATCAGATATCTAATAACATATATATGTGAATTTCAGGTGCCCAAGGTCCAAGAGGATACCAAGGTGAGGCTCTCTTTTCCAGCCAACACTTAATATTGGTCATAAGAATTGATATAAACAGTAAAACACATAAAAGACTTAAGGGTCATTCCACAAAATTTGTAAAAAGTAAAAAAAAAAAAGAAGTTTAATCAACATTTTTTAAATATCCATGAAATGAAGATGCCTTAAAATGACAGGAAATTGTATTGTTCCATCTCAGGCTATGTAATTTATTATTTTATGACTATTTTTCTACCTCGTGTTTCAGTATTTTTGTCAACTCTGTTACTGCCACAAGCGTTACTAGATATTATAGTTTAATTAGAAGTCATATGCCACTGAATGATACAGGCATTAGCTCAATAATATTCCGAGTGTGACCTTTAAAATGTCTGTATTTTACACACACAATCTTTAAAAACAGGGTCAAACCTAATCAATGTCATCCCTGTTACCCACGTCAAAACCTGTTACTCCAAAAAGTAACAGGTTTACAGTAATAGGTGTGACGATTAATAATTTTCTAATTTGCTAATTGCTAAAGGATTTTACTTGTAGATATTGATTATATTAAATGTAAGAAATAATTGTTTAAATTTACATTTTTAACAGGATGACCCCCCTCAGTCAAGCCTCATAAATCATCAAAAATAGCACATTATAGAGCAGTGAGAGAACCATGGTTGTGTTTTAAGTGTTGAAATCCTGGTTGAGAGATGATGTAACCTCCTAGAAGTGATGTCACTTGAATATACATTATTTTACAGTGTTTTTGATGAGGGTAACAGGGCTGACATGACATTATATTTTATAGAAAAAAGCATACTTATGCCAAAAACATTGCTTAACAATGATAATATATTTAGAACAATATGCAAATGTGATTTTTGTATAATTTTGCCTTTATTTTTCAAATTAAAAGAAAAATCATAGTAATGGACAGGCCAAAAACCTTACCCTTACCAGCATAAATGCTATTTAAATGATTTAAAATAATATTTAATTGACTTTTTTTAATGTAATACTGATGAAAGCATATATAGTATTTTTGTATAATTGCACATTTATTTGTTGTTACATTAAATTTATGTTTGATTATCTCTTAGGGATTATTTTCCTTAAATCGATCGCCACATGCCTTATAACAATGCCTTTTTTTTTTTTTTACAGGGGAACCAGGTCAGCCTGGCCTTCCAGGGAGTCCTGGTAAAGTTAGTAAGTTAACTTTTTTTTCTTTTGACACATTCATTAATATTGTGACACTTAAAGCAACAGATTTGGTTAAAAAAAGTGTATTATTTTATGGCACTTAGTCCCTATAATACTTAATTTGCTGTTAACTGAAATATTATGAAGAGACCTTAAACAATCTGACATGTTTTTAAGTGTTCATAAAAAACATCTAATAAAGAATAAATCATTTATTTTTTTACTTTACATAGTCTCTGAGTACGGCGTGGCTCAAGGACCACCAGGTCCCCCAGGACCTCCTGGAGCACCTGGACGAGACGGCCGTAATGGTAAAAACCTTGATTAATGAGGAGGAGACATTGTATTCAGGTTCGTTAATATTTAGTACAATAATCTTTAAATTAATTTCTCAGGGGAACCAGGAGTACCAGGTACATCATCGTACCGAGGCGAATCAAGAGGTAAATATTAATATGTTGCACTGTTTGTGTTCTCTCAAAAATGACCTCTAGTAGGACCATTATTAGATTATCAAATGAGGTTCCCAAAGTAAAACAGTACTGTAACTCTTCTATCATTTCTTGCTGCCGTTATTATCAGGAGCAGTTGCAGTTGGGGCCCAAGGGCAACCTGGTCCTCCAGGACCTCCTGGTCCACCTGGTCCTCCAGGTCATTCTGGTGGATCCCATTCTGCTGCAGACTTTCATCATTACATCATGGAGTATATGCACAGTGAGTACCTGTTCATTTAGATGATCTCACTCCAGCTCCTGAAGGTCATTTCCTCATGAATGTGTGGCATCCTTTCTACAGGTGACAGCATGAGGCACCATTTGTCTAGTATTCAGGGTCCACCTGGTCCACCTGGGCCTTCAGTGTCTGTGGAGGACGTGGCGTCTCGGGTTATCGCTTACATTCAGCGTAAGTTAAGATCTGCTGTGTAACGTTTAATGTATGTCTGTGAATCCTGTTGCAGTTGTGGTAAAAACTATCATTTTGATTCAGGCTCTGGAATTAGTGGTAACAGTATTAGCCAAGGTCCTCAAGGACCTCAAGGACCTCCAGGACCTCCTGGCCCACCTGCAAGTATAAGTGCTGAATACATCATTTCCCTCTTACAGAGTGAGTAAACTTTGTCAGACCCACTTGTGTATAAATAATATGAATCTTGAATCTGAGAATTGACCCAGTGACTTTCTTGTGTTTAGGAGAGGATGTGAGGCGTTACGTGGTTGGTCCTCCAGGACCAGCGGGATCACCTGGGCTTAGTGCTAGTACCTTTAACGCACAGGAAGTGGCAAGATATGCCATCAGAATGATGAATGGTGTGTCTTTAAGCTCAATCTTAAATGTTAAAGCTGCAATAGTTTGAATTCTGTCTTTCTAATGGCATTTGTGAATTTGTTTTTAGAGCAGGGGATGATAAGCAGATCTGGACTACCAGGTCCTCCCGGCCCACCTGGCCAGCCTGGCCAGCCAGGTGCTTCCTACAGTGACATAACCGCTCTACTTCACAGTATGTGATTTTGTTCAAAATTATTTCGTTTTTTAACCTCCAAAGGGATTTCCTTTTTTCTCATATTCATTTTAAATGTGTTTGCAGAGTCAGGGCTTAGTGGAGGCATTGGACGTCCTGGGCCCCCTGGGCCTCCTGGTCCTCAAGGAATTCAGGGACCCCCTGGTCCGCCCGGCATCTCAGGAGGCTCCTCTGCAGTCTCAGGTTACAAACTAGAGGACATCCAGCTCTACCTACAGAGTGAGTCCTCTCATGAGTTTCATTGTACTGTCTGATACACATTTGTAGTTTTGCAAAAAACTCATTATGGGATTCTCTGGTTTTCAGAATCTGGTTTTAGGGGACCTCCTGGCCTACCTGGTCCACCAGGACCCCAGGGTCCTCCAGGAGACACTAGGGGCATTGTATCAAATACAGGATCTTCTGCACGAGAACAGATCCGTGCTGAGCTGCAGGACTACCTAAACAGTGAGAGTCACTCACCACACACTCTAATCTGGAAACTGACACCTCGGTGTAACTTTACAGTGGTGGACGTTTGACTGATTTTAACAATTGAACTCACTCCATTCTACTTTGTCAAAAACTGTCCTAGATTTGTCTGACCAGTTCCTGGAAACACTCTGTGGTTGATTGCCGCATCAGTAAATAGTCTCACTTTTTTTTTTTCAGGTGACACTATGAGGCGCTATGTTCACGGTAACCCTGGGCCTCCCGGACCGCCTGGTCAAAAGGGTGAACGTGGTGAACCTGGACAGAGTTATCACAATGCCAGAGGCCAGTACCGCTATGGCTCTGAGATCAGTGAACCAGTGGACTACTCCAATGTTGCAATCAAAGTGACTGATTACATTAAGAGTGAGTACAATATCATTTAAGTCTTATGCACTGGAGTTATGCACTGGTTATGTTCATAATAAAGCAGTAAAAACTTAACCTTGTGATTCCTGAAAGAAATATCCACATTTGCAGTGCAGCAAAAGAATAGAGTTCTAGTCTTAAGTATGCTTTGGTTTCCTAGTGATGATATTTAGTCTTTATCAAGTTACTACTTTAAGATTAAGCCATTGAATCGTTCATTTAACCAATTTGTTCTACTCTCTAAGTAGGTACTTCTTTTGAGTAAGTAATTATGTCATGTTTAAAAAAGTATGTTCTATATAGTATGAATTTATTCCGAACTTAATACATTTATCTATTTATTTAAAGGCATCACATAATTGAAGGATTTAAAGGGATTTATGGAAATATATGAAAAGTTGAGGTTAAAGTAATCCATAAAGTCATCTATATTTGCAAGTATTTTTTAATATGTGCATAAATTTACTCTTAATTGTAAAGTGAGATATAAACATGAAAAAAAAAAAACATCACAATTGGCAGATATAAACTTGCAATCTTGAGGGAAAAGAAAAAACGCCACAATTGCAAGATATAACTATGCAATTCAGAAAAAAAGTCACAATTGTGAAATATAAACGTGCAATTCAGGGAAAAATAAACTTAAATTCTGAGAAAAAAAGTCAATTGCGAGATATAAACTTACAGTTCTGAGAAAATACATCACAATTGGAAGATATGAACTTCGGTTCTAAGAAAATTCACGGTTGTGATATAAACTTACAA
The DNA here is from genome assembly GCA_012976165.1 of Labeo catla. NCBI lineage: Eukaryota > Metazoa > Chordata > Actinopteri > Cypriniformes > Cyprinidae > Labeo > Labeo catla. The sequence goes on along the minus strand of VONZ01000020.1, from coordinate 3,015,351 downwards.
TTCTTAGAAAAAAGTCACATTTGCAAGATATAAACATGCAATTCTGAGAAAGTCAGAATTGTGACTATTTTACAATAAAAATGTTAACTGATAATTAATTATGCAAATTCAACTTTGTCAAATTTCTCAGTTTTTAATTGGAAATATAATCTATCATGTATGGAAGCCCATTTCCACCACTGAATAAAATTTAAAAAAGGTAATTGCAACATTGTTGTGAATTTGCAATAAACTGTGTACAATTCTTAGAAAAAAGTCACATTTGCAAGATATAAACATGCAATTCTGAGAAAGTCAGAATTGTGACTATTTTACAATAAAAATGTTAACTGATAATTAATTATGCAAATTCAACTTTGTCAAATTTCTCAGTTTTTAATTGGAAATATAATCTATCATGTATGGAAGCCCATTTCCACCACTGAATAAAATTTAAAAAAGGTAATTGCAACATTATGAATTTGCAATTGTGTGTTATAAATATATATAAACTTGCAATTCTGAGAAAAAAGTCAACTGTGAGATATGAACTCGCAAATTCTTAGAAAAAAGTCACATTTGAAGATATAAACATGCAATTCTGAGAAAGTCAGAATTGTGACTTTATGTCTCAGAATTGCAAGTTTATGTATATTTATAACACACAATTGCAAATTCATAATGTTGCAATTACCTTTTTTAATTTTTATTCAGTGGTGGAAACAGGCTTCCATACATGATAGATTATATTTCCAATTAAAAACTGAGAAATTTGACAACGTTGAATTTGCATAATTAATTATCAATTAACATTTTAATTGTAAAATAGTATCATATATAAATGTTCTTACATCTTCATACGTTTTATGAGTACTGGGAATTTGTACACTGTAATCATTTCACATATCTTTAGTGAAACAGTAGAGAAATATAGTAGAGAAATGTGCATACTTAGATGCAGCCGCTATCTTTTTAAGCGAGTCATTGAGTCAATCATAATCGATTTGTTCAAAAACACTGACTCATTTAGGATCAAAATAATTTAGGATGCTTTGGCTTTGTTTGGTACGAGTTTCTAGCAATGTTGTTTCTAAAAAATGCAAAAATAGTACAAAGCACTGTGATAATAAGCAAATCTATCCATTTTTTTTTAAATCGGTTATCCTGTGTAATTACAGAGATACTGGAGCCATGAAGTGTTTCGGGCCATAGACAGTGAAACTGTGAAACTGTGTACTGATGGTCAGTCCATCACAAGGCTAATGAGTGAATCCATCTTGTTTCGTTTAGATCAAGGTTTACTACAGGACCTGACAGAGGGATACTGGAGAACGCACGCAGGAAGAGTCCAAGGACCAGCTGGGCCTCCTGGTCCTCCCGGTCCCCCCGGCCAACCTGGGTACAGCCGTGTGATTGGAACCTATGGAAACGTGACGGCTGACTTAATGGACTTCTTTAGAAGTTAGTATCCACTTCCACTCACATACTGTATCACATACACTGATTATAGGTTATGATTAGAGATTATTATAATATTTATTCATAAACATTTATCTTTTCAGCACATGGGACCATTCCAGGGCCTCCTGGCAGGCCAGGACTCAAAGGAGACAGAGGATACCCTGGACCTAAAGGAGAAAAAGGTACCAGTCACGATTCACATCAGGAAATCAAGTACCTGCTTGAACATGACAGTGAAGAGCTGTAAATATATAACTCTTTGTATGTGATCTACAGGGGAAACAGGGAGCTCAGGGATACCTGGCCTTCCAGGACAAAGAGGACCAGAAGGACCAAGGGGAGAAAAGGGTGAAAAAGGTAAGAAAACTACATATCAGTCATAGTATGCTTGGCTTCTAATTATATTAGGGCTGTCACGATTCCTTGTTCCAATTCGAGTACTCGATTAAAAAAAAAGCCGAGTAACTGGCAAAATACCGGAAGTGGCGCATTCCACGGACGACAATGTATGAAACACATTATTAGACATTTTTCAAGACTGCATAATATATTAAACCTATTTAAAAATCATAATAATGCACAATATATGTGCTTTAATTATTTACATGCGTGTAGGTTATGTATGTGCGCCTCAGAGCGGCTCCGTTCACAGTAAACGCTGCTACATAAACTGTAATTATTCTCATGTGTGGAGCGTCTCAAACTCCATCTCTGCATATTGCCTTGAGTTTGTTTATTATAACGTTCATCTGGAAACGCAGCGTGCTCAGTTTCATCAGATTTGTAAGGTAAATCATTTCTGAAGCTAATCAAACACATCGCGATTTCAAAATAAAAGCTCAAAGTTTATAAAGTTTTGATATCCACATGTTCAAGAAAATACAGTGGCTGTAGCATATCCGTCCTACAGAAATAGCCAAATATTAAAGATTACGTGGGCATTTGATTGAAATGTTGTTGAGTCAAATATTAAACAAGGATTAGATCGCTCAGTAAAGTGTAAAAACAATCGTCAGGCTGTTGGCGCCCTCTGCAGTCATTATCATCATGCTTAAAGTATATTAGTTCTGTTGTTTATGTAATACATTATGTATTTAAGCAGTTTTGCTTATCAAAACCATATGATTACTTGCTTTTGATACTTTATTTAAACTAATTATTATTGCCTCATTGATATTATATATGTATTTTAAGTCATTTTAAAGGCTATTGTTTGCTTAGGTCCATTTTTATTACCTCAGACATAATTGTAATTATCCAATTACTCCTCAGAATACTCCATAGGTTACTCAATTACCAAGATAATCATTAATATACAATAGTATATCATATATCCATACAGTATCTAAAAATCATGACATGTATTTCTATTTTTAACTTTAACAGGTGATTTCGAGACTGGTCGATGGGTTCGGAGCAAAGGTGTGTAAAGGCTTCCGTGGATGCACTTACAGTGTGAAGAAACAATACATATCTTAAAGAAGATAAATTCATAAACTAGCCTCTTTCTATGAAGTAACACAGCGCAGAGGCTCGTTTGGGTCCTATTTTTATCACAGTATACAGTTTTATAATCCTCTGAATGCATGCAATATTATAATCCATACATTCCGAACAATTTTCATCTTTACTAGCGTGGGTTTAAGACATCAGTCTTAGTTTTTATTATCTAACATTTAAATATAGCACTTGAAATGTACTTTTTACCCAGTAGTGGGCTTTGTAATTGTTTTTTTTATATTGTATGAATCTTTTCTATGGTAATGTTTTGCCTTGCAACATTTTTTTAAAAATTGTAACACTGAACAAAAAAGGTAAAGACAATGTGTTGTCAAGCCATTTTTACAAGTAAAAAGCCATTGAATGTGTAACAGAACAATATGATTTGATATGATTGTTTTGATACTGAACTACAAAAAAAACAGCAACAAATCAAAGAAAATACAATGAGTTTTATTTACAGCATTATTACAGTATACCAATGGACACAAGCGTTTAGATACATAAATTGACCTCAAAAAAATGCATCAGATATTCCATCAAAGTGCTGCAGGAGGTTAAGGTCACTGTTCAGCAGTATGACACTGGGATATCGGTCCTTTCTTTCTGTCTCTGAACAAGTATCCTGATTTGTAATGCACTGTTTGTGCAAATACTAACTTTTAGAACAAGCTTTTTTTGTCTGTTCAAAAAGTCTACGTCTCTGTTAGAGTACAGCATTTGGGATTTCTTTCAGCATGCAAAAAGTATATGAGCACAGCATGTCATATTATGGATAAGATACAGGTGTGTAATTTCTTGCACAAAACATGTTATCAAAAATAGAGCTTGAATCAGAAGTCCTCAGCAACAGCGAGAAATGTTCATGTCTTCCCAGACTGCAATGGACTAAACACTGCTCTATCAAATTATGTGTCCTTCAATAAAAAGAAAACCTAAACTTAAGATAAGCAATCTAGCATGTGCAAGTTCATATTCCCCTTATATATTGATGAAACAGGAACAAAACGTAACAATAAAAATGTTCAACTTCACTTAAATCCATAAATAACTTTTTAACACCATATATGAAACATTCAAGAAGGCAAAGGCTGCCCTATTCTTCTTCAAATATGTGAAATTTGCTTATAAAAAAATAAACTTGGGTACTCTGGACCACAAAGTGACTTGCCAAATGAGAAATGACATCATCATAGACATATTTGGGCACTATTTCCTTCCTAACGCACTAAAGAGATCACTACTGCATATGTTTTTCGTTTCAAATTGTGCAATGTCAACTTACAGGTTACATTCCTTGACTGCAAATATCTTCAAAGAGTAAAAGAAAACTTTAAAATGAGTATTTTGTTTTAAAAGTAACTTTGCGTGGACATTAAAAACACAACAGACCAGATTCTCAGGAGTATTAAAAAAAAAAAAAGTAACGTATAACAGCTGCTGCAAGATCATAACAGCACTGAAGCTTCATTTACTATTTAGAGATTTGAGTGTAACGGTGGCTAGTGCGTCCACGAGTTGTTTTAAACGTGACCTCTCACCTTTTAAGTGGTATTTTTTGTGTTTGTTATGGGCATCATTAAGGCTGTCTTATGCATGTATGTATTCCACAAAGACAAGATGATATTGCCTGAGTGTATTCATTGCTAATTTGTGCTAACGTCTCAAGCACAAATTAACATGACCAGAAGACAACGTACAGAAAACTAAAATGCTAATCCATTGGATTCAATGTGGCAAAAAAAGCTTGTCTAGGTAATGCATAAGGTTTGTCCTTCATCCCCGTTAGATTCCAACTTTCAGGTGTTTTGGAATTTCGTTTCAACCCCATGCATCTATTCTGATCTCACACCTTTAAAAGGCTAATGGGCTCTTGACTGGAACAGCTCTTCCTGACTTTAGATAAAGCTCAGTGAAGATTAAGAGCCGGAGGAGTGCACACTGGGAATGGGGTAGAATTTAGAGACTCTGCTCTGGGTGGTGGGATTGAGACATTCGGACTCTCCGCTCATCTTGAAGAAGACTTCCTGTTCCTGCAGTTTACGCGTGAACTCTTCCTCCAGAGCCTAAGAGAGAGCATATTTTAATGTTGTAAATGCTGTTCTTTTGAACATTTTATTTGGAAAATAATGTACCACAGTTTCCACAAAAATATTAAGCTGCACAACTGAAGAACTAAAGAAAGTAACAACTCCGAGGAGGCAAAGCCTCAAAATATTGGATGAGAACAAAATTCTTAGTACGTAAATAAAATTACAAAAATATTACAAAAAATAACATCAAAAAGTGTACAAATCACTTGTTTTTCTAAAGCAACATTGTCTAACAGCGACACCAGCAGGTAAAGTTACAGTGGGAGTTTGTGTTTTTCTCGCCTCACCTGAACCAACTGATTTTAACAGATCCCTTAAAGCGTGCAGTGAGTTTGGTGGAGGGTAATTGAGAATGAATGTGGGAAATCATTTGAGAGGAGACAATGCCTTCATCACGATATGATTAGATAAATGGTTCATGCAATAAATCCCGCCTCTTGGGTTCATGCGCATTCTGCGTTCGCGAATCAGTTCGAATGAACACTATAATTGCATTAAAGGAGAAGTCCACTTCCAGAACAAAAATTTACAGGTAATGTACTCACCCCCTTGTCATCCAAGATGTTCATGTCTTTCTTTCTTCATACCCTAATTCAGTGATCCATGAACTGAACTAACTAGCTGATGATCTCAATCAGGTGTTAAATAAGGGAGACATGCAAAATGTGCAGAGCAGGGGTCCCCCAGGACCAGGACTGAGAACCACTGCCCTAACTGTCTTGAACCAGAATACACAGAGTTCAGAGAGAGCAAGACAAGATGAGCGTTTGAGATTAAAAAGTATTTAAACTGTATTTTTTAAAATGAAAATAACCAATCGTTTCGCTAGATAAGACCCTTCTTTCTTGGCTGGGATCATTTACAACTGCATTTGGGATCATTTGAAGCCGCATTTAAACTGCATTTTGGAAGTTCACACTTGGGGCACCATAGTAGTCTATTATATGGAGAAAAATCCGGAAATTCTTTTCCTCAAAAAACAATTTCTTTACAACTGAAGAAAGAAAGACATGAACATCTCGGATGATAAGGGGGTGAGTACATTATCTGTAAATTTTTGTTCTGGTAGTGAACTTTTCCTTTAATGGGAAGACTAATTATAAAAAGTAAACAAACAACTCGCACATTTAGATAAAACCACTTTGTTATATCAAAATAAGGCTTGAAATGGCATGAAAACATGATCTGCGGGAGTTTTTAGTGAGTAATCAGCTAAAATATAAGTTAAATCTCTGTCTGTGAACAATATTTACCAAGTTTTAATGACTGATGATTCAAAAAATAAAAACAAAATTGTTGTTCACAAATAAAATATATTGTTTACATTGTTACTGCCTCAAGTTATTTTTTTTTTTGGAATAAATGTAAATTGCTTATAAACACTAACTTGATGAGATTCAGGCCCTGTTCACACTAGTGTGTTTTCATTTTAAAATGGCATTTTAAAATGAAAACAATCATTGTCTACACTGGCGTTTTCATTGCGTTTCAGGAACAATCTCCGTCCACACTACACAACTGAAAACGCAGGTCACATGACCATTTATAATGGTCGTCAAGGACATGCAGAGCGAATGTGGGCAGCCAGGGTCTGCAGAGTTTTCGTATCCATTTTCGAGGGTTGAAAATGACAGAGTAGTGTAAATGTAAGGTGTCACCGTAGCCGTTTGTTAAAAAACAAAACAAAAAACATAGCCTCATATTTAGCTTTAATAAATATAACACTGATTACATTGTTAACGTAAAAACATAAAATAGATTTTTTTTTCTTTTTCTGAAAGTGCAAGTAATGTTTAAGTAAAAGTAAGTAATGTTTAAGTAAGTGTAAGTAAGTAATGACTTTACATTTGATTAAAACAAAAAAACAAAAAACAACTTGTTGAGGACTTTGCCTCCTCATTTCAGAACACCACTGCACACCACTGACACACATACATACATACATACATATGCATCAGCGGTGTGCGGTGGTGTTCTGAAATTAGGAGGCAAAAAAAAGAAAAATTATATTTTATTATTATTATTTTTTTATTAATCAAATGCAAATTCAAGTCCCAGTCCCAGTTTCTTGGTTAAATAAACATTACTTAAACTATCAGAAAATGAAAACAAAAAAAAAAAAGTTAATGTTTATAAGCATTTTACATTACAATAACTCAAGGCAGTAACGATTTAAACAATATTTTATTTGTGAACGTGTTCAGCTATTTTTCTAAATAGTTAACTTTTAACTAGGCCTATTTTTGAATTTTTCAGATCAACAGTCAAAGCTTGTCAAATATTGAGATTTCTTTCAAATTTGATCAAGCTAATTATTCATTAAAAAAAAATCCCACAGATTATGTTTTCATGCCAAAGTAGTGTTCCCATTAATGCCATTTTATTGTTCATTCAGAGTTATTTGTGAACTGTGCACAAACACAAGGGCTGGGATTTATCGCATGAACCAATCACAACGGGAAAAAAAACCAAAAAAAAAAAAACAAAAAACAGTCATATCAAATCATATCGTGATGGAGGCACTGACTGCACTTACGTGACTTTCTTTCATTCTCAATTACCCTCAACCAAACTCACTGCACGCTTTAGGGGGTGTGGTAAAACTCAATGGGCTCAGGGGAGGTGACAGAGGTTTACCTGCGTGTGCCGCTGTTGGACAGTATTTCTTTAGAAAACGACTGACTTATACACTTTGGAATGTTGTATTCTGTAATACTGGCATTGTTTTATTTTTGTACTATGAATTTATTTTCTCATCTAATATTTTGAGGAGACACTGCCTCCTGCTCAGAGGAAATGTCCCTGATATACATATATAAATATTATCACTAGGTTTCTATTTTTATATTTTATATGCACTTGCAATGATCAGGTTTAACTGGATCTTATGAAAACGTATATGAATTAAATGTGAATGAAAACCAAATACCTTCTTCCTGGGCCGAAGCTTCTCCCTCCATTCTTTCAGCTCCTGACTGTGCTCCTCATCCAGCTCCTTCAGCTTCTGAGTCTCATGCTCAATCAGAAGGTGGCATTTCTCATTCTGATGGCGGAAAGACAACAAATCAGATGTTAAAACCGATAAACGGCAGCTTAATTGAATTTAAAAGTAATGAAAAATGCAAGCACGTGTGTTACAGACCTGCATCTGTTGAAGTTCTCTAATGTTGGAGTCACACTGCAGCTGCAGGTCTCTCATCTGGTTCTCATGTTTCTGATGCTGATGAAGTCTCTCGTTCTTCTGTCTCTTATCCTCTTGAACAGCAAACTGCTCGAAAGAAAGCAGAAAACACCCTTAGGTCTTAACACAAGCCTGATTGCTCTGATCTTGACAAAGCTTCCTGATAGAGGGTCTGACCTGTTTGATCTTCTCTCTGTCCTGCTCTGGTGTTCCTGTGCCAGTGATCCGCAGGCTCTTTTTAAACATCGCCATACGGGTCTTGGCTTCGCTGCGCTGGATCTTGGGCAGCCGAGCTCTTTCCTGTGCCTGCCTGTTCTTCATCTCCTCTATCAGCCGCTGGTTATAACCCTGCATCTGCTCCATCTCCTGATGACCCGCCGCATGAAATAAAAAACAGTCAGAGAGTTGCTACAAAACATAATCTTTCTGTATAGACTGACAGTCCGGTCTCACCTTGTCATGTCTTTTGAGGAGCTGATGTCTCTGCATGAAGTATTGATCCTTCAGTTGCTGCTTCAGCAACTGGTGTTTCTCCTGCAGGTGGCGCTCCTCAAGCTCCCACATGGCGGCCTCCCGGGCTGTGGGATTGTGAGACAAAGAAAAAAGGAAATAGAACGATTCTCAGCCATTAGAACCAGACCGTTTGACTCATGCAGGTTTAGACATGTTTTGCAAACATGAAGTCATACAGTTCATTACACATAAATGGCAAATCTCAACACGGCCTTGATGAAATAATTTTCACACGCACGCCTCATCAAACGAGATCTGGGCCGCACCTCAAGAGACAAACGGCTGGCCTTTATAAGAACTTGAGAACTTTATAATTGGACCCCTGTCTGAAAATAACACGCAGTTTAGTTCTATTCCAGGTAGAGAGAGCGTTACTGTAGCAGGTAACGTGTTTGGCTTGTTTCCTTTGTGGTTGGAGTTGAAAGTGTGACCTAAAAAAAATATATCACCACATGTGCGCAGCTAATTTATTTAGAATAATCATAACCACAATTTAACACAAAGGGCTACAGGACTTCCTCATAACGGCAAACTGTGAAGTTTGAAGTGTAACTACTTGAGAAGATACTGCATGCAAAAAACAAACATGGGCCGTTCCATTATTATTAATGTACGAATACTTGTTTATAGTGCCTGACCTCTCATGAGCTGCTGCTTGTGGTTGAGACAGTCTCTCTCAATAGTGGCAATCTCCAGTTTGTGCTGCTGGATGATCTTCTTCAGAGCTCCATCCAGCTCCTGCTGCTGCCTCTGAAGAAACTCTTGCTCCTAGGAGAGACGAGCGGCGAAAGAACAAGAGAGAGGAAGAAAGAAAGAAGAGAGGAGTTGGGTAAAGAAACAACAAGGGTGTTATAAATTAGTATCTGTACATGATCATGCTCTGAGGGGAAGCAGTCAAAGTTCACACTACCACAGCAATGATAACACTACATTGAGAGGAAAGTAACACACTTAAACCATTTAACAAAGATAAAACATTTATAATTCATGATAAATGGATAAAGATTTGTGAAAGGAAGGAACTAGAGAACAGATTAACAATACATTTAAAGTCACAGTACAGTGTAACAACCTGAAGGTAGGCCCAGACTGGGTCATCAGGATGGTTTAAAATAAGGTAAAATGTGTACTTTACTGGTAGCTGAAAACTTAATGAAATGAACAAACCATTTAATAAAAGTTTGTATACCACCATTCAGAAGTTTTGGATTGGTACATTTTTTTTAATACCTTGTTTTTGAAATAAGTCTCTTATGCTCACCGAAGCTACATTGATATTGTGAAATAAGTAACTTTTTTATATTTTTTTTAAAGTGTAATTTATTCCTGTGATGGAAAAGCTGAATTTCCAGCAGTCATTACTTCATCATTTTGATCATTTTGAAGACTTGTCAACTATTACGGTGCTCAAAAAACATTTCTTATTATCAATGTTGAAGACAGTTGTGTTGCTTATTTTTGTGGAAATAGTGATCATGTTTTTAGGACTTTTTGATTAACAAAGTTCAAAAGAACAGAAATTTATTACAAATTAGAAACTATAGAAATTACCTTTCATTAATATTTGCCCCCTGGAAGTGTTTTACAGGGGCATTTTTAACATTTTTACATTTTTTAACATTTGTGAGAATTCGGGAAAGGTTCTCAAGTCAGGATTCGAACACGGGGCGCTTGGAGCAGAACAAACATCTTTTCTGACTCCAAACTTCTGAATGGTAGTGTATGTATTTGTATAATTTTATAAATTACTTGCATTGTAATTCTGTTAAAACCTGAGCAGATTTTAGATGCATGTGAGCCTGCCTAAAGGACATTTAAATACGATGCAATCACAGTAATACTGTTAATATTTACATAATGTATAAACTAATACAATATATTAATAATAACAATAATGCAATTCAAAAGTCATCCTTATCTTGGACTTCTGCTTTGAACTTGGCCTCTGTGGCACACAGAAAAAAAGCAGCACGGTTGACGCACAGAAACTTGACTGGAGTTTCAGTAACAGTATGAGAGAGTGAGTGGATAGAAGAGATATTGAGACACTGCAGCAACACAGCGACAGCACTCCAAAACAACAGAGCACCTTCCTGCTCGCATGTGCCGTCCAAATCACATTCAAACACTACTGCACCGTTACAAAAGGACTTGCTTCAGTGGAATCGTGTTGAACATAAAATCAGTTCTGCTAGTGTCACTCAGCAAATATATACTGCAATTCAGGTGTGACAACACTGTACTGATTCCAGAGAGGCTCACGTGAACTTCCAAAGAGATGTGATGAAAGCTGACAACTTGCATTTTCCTACTGGATTGTATATCATTTTGTGGTCTATTTTCTCCAGTTTTAAAGCTTGTAAGCTAATACTATTGTAACTACAAGTTAGCTACACTACACTGTGAATGTGCATTTGTGAGTGCATCTGGTCTGTATCTTGCGTGACGGACAGGCACATGTGAGAGGGTTGAGTCACGAGGAGAGTGGAGACTTACATCCTGCATCTGAGCGTTGAACAGAGCACATGAGGACAACTGAAAAGACTGTATCATAACCTGGGCCACACCCTGTGGAGCAAAACACAGCCAACTCCACCACGTCAGGAACAGGGGACACACACCAGCACTCAAGCGTATCACGCAAACCAGACACACATCTCACAATGTCATTTAGTCTTCTCATCGCAGTAATCTGTTAGTTTCCTGAGTCGCGTGCAGTGAAATCAGTTTCTTCCGGATGATGGAAGGAGAGCGGGTTTAGCAGCTGGTGAGTCTGAAGGACCACGATCAGTTAGTGCAGCTGTCGTCCTTGACATGCGTGGTGAGATGCAACAGTCATCGTTAGTCTGTTATACTCCTTGAGATTGATGCAAAGTCCTATGTGGCCAAGTATGTGGATATTCCCACCCCCACACTTTTTTTTTCCGCCTTGGCTACTTTAGCAACACATATTTCTAAAAGGTGCATAAAAATCAAGTAATATATGAGCTGTATGTTTCAAGTAAAGCACAGCACTGTGTTCTGTTACACACGAGCAGCTCATGATCTGGTGTTTTCAGCGTCTCAGTTTGCAGCAAATCCTGCATCATATGAACTCATCTCTGCATCTGCTCAGAGTCTGGGCCACTTATAATGTGGGAACGTTGATGGGAAGTCGATAAGCCATCAGAACAGCCATCAGAAAGTCGATATAATTGATGAGATAGGCTTAAAAAGCAGCTTTAAAGTATTAGATGTCTTCCAGAATCAAACTTTTCTGATCATTTATTCAACCCTGTGTCATCCAAGATGTTGATGTCTTTTTCGGTCGAAAAGAAATTAAGGTTTTTGAGGAAAACATTCCAGGATTTTTCTCCATATAGTTGACTTCAAAGGTTGAAGGTCCAAATTGCAGTTTCAATGCAGCTTCAAATGGCTCTACATGATCCCAGTCAATGAATAAGGGTCTTATCTAGCCAAACGGTCATTTTCTATAATAAATAAATAAATGGTTTATATACTTTTTAACCACAGACGCTTGACCGGATAGGCAGAAGTACCGACCGAGTGTTTAAAAAGCAAATGTGCAAAGAGAGTCAAATACCCTTTACAACAAAACTAAAATAACAATGTCGGATGATTTTGAAGTTGGAGGAGAAAATTAAATGGAGTTTTTGGCCTTACCCTACCTTTTTGAACCAAAGTACACAGACAAAGAACTAACCGTGCTTAACGTTGCCAATGTGATTATGCAAAGAGTCAAGTCATACAGGCTCATCGCAGAATTAGTTTGTGGTTAAAAAGTACATAATCTTTTTTTTTTTGAAGAAAATAATCATTTAGCCAGATAAGACCCTCATTCCTCGGCTGGGATCATGTAGAGCCCTTTGAAGCGGCATTTGGACGTTTAACCCGTCCCATTGAAGTCCACTATATGGAGAAAAATCCTGAAATGTTTTCCTCAAAAACCTTAATTTCTTTTCAACTTAAGAAAAAAAGACATGAACATCTTGCATGACATGAGGGTGAGTAAATTAAAAGGAAATTTTTATTCTGGAAGAGAACTAATCCTTTGAGGTCTCCCTGAAAGTCCGCCAAAATAACAACTTCGTTTTAATGTTTTCAAATTAAGAAAATTAAGGGAGGACAAACTCTCCATTAAAGCCATGACAGTTTATTTGTAAATAGGAAATCTAAGGAATAACCTTGATTTTAGTCAGTCTTACAATTTAAGACCAGATGGGCAGAAAACAGAAGTGAAAGTGGAAGTGTGTATGTGTGTAGTAGCTGGTAACTAAATTACCTCTTCATGTTGAACAGCAGCCAGGTCTTCCTTTAAGCGTTTCATGAGCTCTTTTCTCATGTGTTTAGGGGACATTTCGACCTCTTGTTTGACCTACAGTGTGAGCATGCAAACTGTTGGGAATGATGGGTTTACTTTCGTAGGGACTGATTATGTGATTAATTTCATGCAAAATTTAGCAGTAAGTGTTAATTAACTATCATGATGAATGGTTTAGTATTTGAAAGATAATCATCCCCAAACCACTGATGATTTCGGACTGGGTTAGCAGTTAATATAAAGATGATTCCAATAGCCCATGATCAGCTACTACCGGTAAGAGTTGATCAGAAGCCGAAGAGTGAAAGTGCACTAACAGCTCTTTTACCTCCACAAACATTAGAACCATCAGAATACAGATCCCTTCAAAGTAATCTCTAAAAGATGCACACTTCTATATTGCTGACATTTATTCTTTAGTGAAGGAAGCTGAACTGTTGTGTCAGCAGGTTATTGTTTTCAGTAGATCAGCATGAGCAGAGTGTCAAAATGTCAAGCTGTCAGTTTGATCAGAGACGGACATTTTGCTGGGGGGGTCAAAACTGTTGAAATGACCCTAGACTGCCTTTGTTCCTTAAAAAATCCCAGTCATTGTCCAACTAAAAAAAATATTAACACTTACTTTTATTGATAAACCAATACAGCTTGAATAATCAGCTAAAATGTGACCCTGGACCACAAAACCAGTCGTAAGGGGCAATTTTTTAAATTGAGATTTAGCTGAATAAATAAGCTTTCCATTGATGTATGGTTTGTTAAAATATTTGGCAGAGACACAACTATTTGAAAATATCTAAATATTTATCTAAATATATAAATAATCGGCATTAAAGCTGTCCAAATGAAGTTGTTAGCAATGCACATTACTAATTAAAAATTAAGTTTTGATATATTTATGGTATAAATTACAAAACATCTTCACGGAACATGATCTTTAATTAATATCCTTTTTTGGCATAAAGGAAAAAATGAGAATTTTGACCCATACAATGTATTATTGGCTATTGCTACAAATATACCCAGGCTACTTAAGACAGGTTTTGTGGTCCAGAGTCAAAAATAATTTGCATTGGCTGATTGCCATTTCTAAATGGCAGATTATTCAAATGGATTTTTTATACATTTACAATTTATTTGTGAATTTTAAATAAATATTAATATATTTTCCAATCTAAAAGTAAAAATAACATAAATTTGGGGCCAATAAGACTTTTTTAATGTTCTAGAAGGTAGTTTCTTATGCTTACTAATGGTGCATTTATTTGATCAAAAATACAGTATTCAATTTAAATATGATTACAGTTTATGTAATTAATTCCTGTGATGCAAAGCTGAATTTTCAGCAGTCACTACTCCAGTCTTCATTGACATATGGTCTTTCAGAAATCATTGTAATATGCTGATTTGCTGCTCAAGAAACTTTTATCATCAATGTTAAAAACAGCTGTGCTGCTTAAAATTTTTGTGGAAATCATTATTCAGGGTTCTTTGACGAGCAAAGTTCAAAAGCAGCATTTATTTGAAATCTTTAATAATAAATGTCTTTGCTTGTGACTTGATTAACTTGATGCATCCTTGCTTAAAAGATAAGTCCATTTCTAGAACAAAAATTTTACAGATAACGTCCTCACCCCTTTGTCATTCAAGATGTTCATGTCTCTTTTCTTCAGCCGTAAAGAAATAATTTTTTTTGAGTTAAAGATTTCAGGATTTTCTCCATATAATGGACTGGTATGGTGCCCCAATTTTGAACTTCCAAAATGCTGTTTAAATGCAGCTTCAAACAATCCCAAATGCGGTTGTAAATGATCCCAGCCGAGGAAGAAGGGTATTATTTATGAAAATAACCGATCGTTTTGCTAGATAAGACCCTTCTTCCTCGGCTGGGATCATTTGAAGCAGCATTTAAATTGCATTTTGGAAGTTCAAAATCGGGGCACCATATCAGTCTATTATATGGAGAAAAATCCTGAAATGTTTCCCTCAAAAAACAATTTCTTTATGGCTGAAGAAAGAAAGACATGAACATCCTGGATGACAAGGGGTGAGTACATTATCTGTCAATTTTTGTTCTGAAAGTGGACTTCTCCTTTAAGCATAATTTCTTTTTAATTACATATGAAGAAAAAAGAAATCATACTAACTCCGAACTTCTGAATGGTACTGTATAATTACTTTATCTGCTGCTCAGCAATTGAGGTGTGCATCTGGCAAGGAAAGTTAATTTCAACAGTATTTTTAAAACGAAAGGAAACTTAATCTCTAGTACATAGTCAGAGTCTAAATATACAGTGTGTTCCTATCAAAACAAGAGGCCCTTCACCACAGCACTGATTTCCACTCATTACATCACACTCACACAAGCAACATAATTAGTGACATTTACAAAAGCATAACATCAAAAATGTGTAAAACAGTAATTTTACATGCACTTGTTCTCAGTTTAAAAAAAAAAAGTAATATTAATACTTTATAGGTAGAAGTAATAAATAAAGAAATATTTAAACAGTGTGTCATGAAAGGGAGAAAGAGAGGGAGAGAAAATGAGCCATTGCCTTATCTCAATCCATTAAAGCACTCGCTTCATGCAAATGACAGCATTAGAGAGGAGCGGGCTGTCTAGTACAAGTGTCAAAGAAAAACCAAAACCAAAGAGTGAAAATAAGAGAGACTCTAATAGTGCTAATCGCTCTGAGCATGTATCATGCTGGCTGATAATGCAATGAGAGACAGTTAAAACGTGCTTTATTATTATGATGTTACTGACTATGACAGCAAATGCACCATGCATCACTACCTAGGAGCAAATAAGACCAGTCACAGATCCACACTACACTCCCCATTACCATGAAGCCATGCATGCACTGAAATTCCTTCATTCATGTACAACGCTTGAAAACACCAGCAAGAGGAAGATGAGATGAAATAAAAGGAGCCTTTATTTTGCTCCTAAGCCATTGCTTAGCGCCCAATTAACCTTTAAAGCCGTCCCTGCAGCCTCTTTGAGGATGGAGGTAATTGAATGTGAGAGCCAGAGTTTTGTTAAGCAAACATAACATGATAAGAAAGAACTGCTTTGCATTTACAAGTCTGAATACAAAGCAAGAGACAGCTGAGATGTGTCTAAAAGGACAGATGAGGAAATCAATTCCATTTGCAGCTGCATCGTGATTCAGAAGCAAAGCTGCCAATGCAAAACGCAAGAGTGTCTGTTTGGCTTTCGTATCCCCAGAAAACAAAAATGAAAAAAAGCTGCTAAAAGCATACTAATTCAGGATGAGCATGAGTAATTCAAGAGTCAAGTACTCATTCTCCTAACTAGTCGGCTAGCAAACACCACTCACAAATAGATTGTCACCTTTGCCTGCTACAGACTAAAAAAAAAAACCTGTCCATGCACTTTTCACCACCTTTTTTTTTAAGTTATAATGATAGCTTTTAACAAATTTCTATATACATAACACGGCATAGGTTGTTAAAGATACATTTGTGAATATTGCCTTTTTACCTTAAATTGAATTTGTGTAATACAAATTTTTTAAGTGCACTTGGCTATTAAATTACTCTAAATGCTCATTCTGATTACCAACAATTAACAGGTCATTGCCTGACGATCAAATACATGCAAAGCAAATACAGTGCATCCGACTCTGCGTCTCTCTTTCTCTCTTACCTCTTTTTTGCGGTTCTTCAGCATGTTCTGGAACTTAGAGAGCTCCTTGTCCTGCTCTGCTTTGATCCTTTTGGCCTCATCTCTTAGGCGGTTGGTGTGGTCCTGCTCCAGACGCTCTATGGTCTGTTTCTGCTGTTTCTCAAGGTTCTCCACCTCTTGGTCATACTGACGTTTCTTCCCCTGGAGAGAGAGAGAAAAAGGAATACTGACGTACTGTTACTGACCACTTGAGCTTTGTGCTTGTGTCCCCTGAGACATCATCATACTGTTAAACCTGAGCTAACAGTGAGCAGACAAAGTAAAATACTAAAAGCCTAGAATTAAAGGGATAGATCACCCAAAAATGAAAATTCTGTCATTAAAGGAGAAGTCCACTTCCATAACAACAATTTACAGATAATGTCTTGCTCTCTCTCTTTTTTTTCCCCCTCAACTTTAAAAATCATTTCAAAATCATCCTACATCACTGCAGAAGTTCCGACCCAGTCTATGCAAAGTGAACATGCAAAGAAAATCAAACACCCTTAACAAAAATGGTAAAACAGCGATATAGGACTATTTTGAAGTTGAGGGAGAACATGAGATGATCTTCCCCGTCTTCCTCGGCTGGGATCGTTTACAAACGCATTTGGGATCATTTGAGATCATTTGAAGCCGTATTTAAACTGCATTTTGGAAGTTCAAACTCAGGCATCATAGCAGTCCATTATGTGGAGAAACATTCTGTAATGTTTTCCTCAAAAAACATAATTTCTTTACCACTGAAGAAAGAAAGACATGAATATCTTGGATGATAAGGAGGTGAGTATATTATCTGTAAATTGTTGTTGTGGAAGTGGACTTCTCCTTTAATTACTCATCCGTGTTACAAATCCGTAAAATATTCGTTCATCTTCAGAACACAAATTAAGATATTGTTCCCAGACCCAGAAACGTAGTAAGAACATGCTTAAAATAGCCCATGCAACATCAGTGGTTCAACCGTAATTTTATGAAGCTACGAGAATACATTTTGTGTACAAAAAAAATTCAACAACTATAACGATATCCTTTCTATGTTCCTGGGTCTGAGAACATTTCAGTTATATTGTTCTCTATGGGAGGTCAGAAAGCTCTCGGATTTCATCAGAAATATCTTAATTTGTGCTCTGAAGATGAACAAAGGTCTTACGGGTTTGGAATGACACAAGGGTTAAGTAATTAATTACAGAATTTTCATTTTTGGATGAACTATCCTTTTAGGTCCTTACCAAATGCAATAAGTTTGTAGCAAATTTTTCTGTTGTTGATGGTTGTCATTTTGCTTTTAATGAAAACATACATGATGCTTAATAAAAAGCTATTTGAAGACCAAATCTGACTGTGGGTGGAGCTTCAGCTCACAATTTAAAAAAACAGAATACAAGCATTGTTACAGTGGTGGCTGGTTAGGACAAAATGTCAGATTAACATGAGAGAGATGGTATGATATGGTGTAATGCACTCTTCCTTTCACATAAATCAATCTTGGTCCATTTAGATACTTGCAACTTGTTCATCACGCTACATCTGAGTGCAGTAAAACAGTTCTTTCAGTGTTTATGGTCCAAACAAACGAGAGTACAATAAACATTGGATGACAATGGATTACAATGTTGAATGTAAACAAATCTTGTGAGGGAATGAAAGTGCTGACCGCCATTTCCTGCTCGAAGCGTCTGAAGAGCTGCTCTTTCTGCTGCTGAAGTTTATTGCTGAGCTGCTGTTGAGCTCTTTGCTCCTCTTTTTGCAGCAGCCTCAGTTCTCGTAGCTCCTGACGCCTACAGAACAACAAACGTGATTTATTAGGTACATTATCATTTGCCTGTTGCACATTTACTAGAAACAGTAACTGATGTAACCTTATATACCTCAAAAATCTCAGTTCCTCACTCTTGGTGTCATTGTCGGTGACAATCTTGGAAGTGGTGACACTGACTTCCACCCCGTCAACCATGAACTTGCGGGTCTTTTTCAGCGTTTTCTTTTGCCGTTTAGTGTCCTGTTGGATTAAATAACGTTTAATAAAAATATTTTCTTCTAGGACCTTAATTTTAAACACATCTGGGGCACAGTTATATGTACCTGTATAGAAACAGATCCTTCTTTGCCTTTGGAGAGGAAGCTCGAGATTGACAGATTAATGTCAATGCTGTTAGTATCTGCAGCAGAACTGCTGCCTGAGTCAGAGTCTTTCTCCTTTTCAACATCAGGTTTCGCCACCTCTGAATTCTGCTCACTCTCAAGCATGGTAGGTGGTTCCTGGATCTCTGGTCTGTCTTCACTGGCTTCTTGAGGTTCCTCTGTTGCGCTGACCTCCTCTTCATTTACACCATTGATGACAACCAAAGGGACTTCATTCATGGAGTTGTCCTCTACTACATCCACCCCCTTGGACGCAAGATCATCTTTGGATTCTGAACTCTCAGCCTCATCTTCAGCTTTTTCTTTTTCCTCTGCTGCCACTGGAGGAGGACCCTCCTTTACCTCTTCTGTAGAAACATCTGATGAAGTTTCAGTTTGCTCCTCCTTCAACTCTTTTGTTGGGACATGTGAGGGTTCTGTTCTCTCATCTTCCACTAGTTCTTTTTCATTCACTTCTTCTTCTGTCTCAATTTTGTCTTCAGTTTTTTCTTTAACCTCAATTGGTTCAGTGATAGCTTCTTCAGATTTGTTCTCTGGTTCAGCAATATCCGAAGGTAGGGTACGCTCCTCTTCTTCATCTGTGGTGGTTTGTGTTTTGGCTTCCTGCTGTGTTTCTTCACACTCTTCTTTTTTCTTCTCTTGTGGTTCTTCCACCTTCACTTCCTTCTTTTCTTCCTCCCCAGTTTCCTCACTGACAGTTACAATCTCTTGGATGATGGTGTCATTTGATACTGGAGGTTCTGGCTGACCAGAAATCTCTACTTCTGTGGTCTCAGGTGTGTGAGATTCTTCATGTTTTGGTACGGCCTCCTCAGCAGAACGTGATTCCTCAGTGCTGGCGTCTGACGCAATGGCCTCATTCATCTTCTCATCCTCAGCATGGTTGGGTTCACCGGTGTCCACCACCATTTGGGAGGTCTTATCACTAGCTTGTTCTTCTGAACTGGGTTTTCTTTCAGGTTCAGCCTTCTCCGTGACCGACTCAAGAGTTGGCGTGTTCTGATACTGCCTCTCATCCTCTGAGCTGCCAACACTGGTGTCCGATAATGCACGTTTGTGTCCATGCGCCGCCTACATATATGAAATAAAGACAAAATGACTGCAGCAACAAAATACCGTGTGCTGGGAATGCAGATAATCAAAAATTTTTGCATGGAAACATCAGCACCATATCATCACAGGGTTTCTATGTTCTTAAAGTGGTCATGGTTATACCGGTTGGGACTCTGGCTCTTCTTCCTCCTCTTCCTCTTTTCCATCTTCAAACTCCTCAAACACTTCAGCTTTAGCCTCAGCAATCAGCTCTCGCAACGGTTTGTTATCCACCACATTTGAAGCAAATGGATGCTGAAAGCAAACCATGGCTGATCACCATCTTGTGCATTTTAAAATCATCCTTCAAACTGAATTGCACTGAGAAATACAAGATGGCCCAACCTGTAAGAGTTGCAAGGCACTCCACCTGTTGTCTACATTTTTATCCAGTGCTTTCCGCAGAAAATCACTGAACTCGGGAGACCTGTTTAACAAAGCGGAGGAACAAATATAAACCCTGTGCTAGATGTGAAAGGGCTTTTCATTTGGGGTATTACAGTAATAACTATTAAGCAACAGGCTGTACAGTTCCAGGCTGATCATGTGTTGGGACTCTGGGTGGGTGACTGCTTGTATGATTCATCAGCTCAATAGCCTCCAGCCAGGATTTATAATTTTTTTTAGTTCAGTCAAAATATTTCCAAATATGAGCCTTTAAATGAACTCACTGAAACATTCTACCCTCAGAAGCAATCAATATTGCTTATATTGTTAATCTCATTTTACTTCATTATTGACACATGTGGAAGATCATGGCACTGTGAGTCATAACTCTCACCATCGTGATGGAGTTGCGAGTGTGGGGGGCTCAGATTTTGCTATTTTTAGAAGGACTCTCATAGGGTTCATCTCGTGGTTAGGCGGCTCGATCTGTGCCAGCTCGATCAGTGTCACCCCCAGGGACCAGATGTCTGCTTTGTAGTCGTACGGTCTGTCCTTCGACGTCTCACACATCACCACCTCGGGTGCCATCCTTACATATTACAGAAAGAGGGAGAGAGGGGAGTTTATTAAATTGAGGATAAAGAAGCCTATTATGTGCCATATTCACAGCTCTGTTCTTACGTAGTGACAGATCTCATGATTCAGTGCAAGACATGATAAATTGAGTGACTAACCAGTATGGTGTTCCAATGAAAGAGTCTCTTCTCTGAAGGGTCTTTGTATTCTTTGCAGACACTCCAAAGTCAGCTGAGAAGAAACGTTTATCAAAATTAGAGACATACAGTATGGCTGACAGCAATATGCAATAAGAGAGACAAATATGTAAATATGTAAACTTAAAAGACAATACACCCAAAAATGAAAATTCTGTCATTAACTACTCACCATCATGTTGTTCCAAACTCGTAAGACCTTTGTTCATCTTCGGAACACAAATTAGGAAATTTTTGATGAAATCCCAGAGCTTTCTGACCCTGCATAGACAGCAACGCAACTGAGATGTTCAAGGCCAAGAAAGATAGTCAGGACATCTATATATAATTCATGTGGCATCAGTGGTTCAACCATAATGTGAGAATACGTTGTGTGTGCAAAGAAAACAAAAATAACTTTATTCAACAATTTCATCTTTTTTGTCAAGCACTGTGGTACTCCCGTGGATATGTGTCAAAGACTGACACAGAAGAATAGAAATTATTGAATTAAGTCGCTATTTTTGTTTTCTTTGCACACAAAAAGTATTCTCGTAGCTGTTATGGTTGAACCACCAAGTCACATGGATTATTTTAATGATGTCCTTACTACCTTTCTGGGCCTTGAACGTGTCAGTTGCATTGTTGTCTATGCAGGGCCAGAAAGCTTCCATAAAAAAAAAAAAAAAAATCTTAATTTGTGTCCGAAGATGAACAAAGGTCATACAAGTTTGGAATGACATGAGGGTGAGTAATTAATGACAGAATTTTCATTTATGGGTAAACTATCCCTCTAAAAGCTAAAATGGACTATTTCATGACCTTTCCATGACCCTTCCAGATTTTTCAGGTTACTGGATAACATTTTTTTTTAATTACACAAAATATTTGAAAAAGAAAGTGAAATAGAAAACTGAAATTAATAAATACATTAAAATGCTATACATACATGTATTTCTTGAAAATGTATCTTTAAATAAATAAAGCATTAAATTTAATATAAAAAAAGACAGTTTTTAAGCAAACTTCATGAAGCCATTACCCAATTTGACATCTCCATCTGAGGTAAAGAGAATATTTCCAGCCTTCAGGTCCCGGTGTATAATCTTATTCTCATGGAGGTAAGCCAGCGCCTCCAGTGTCTGTTTACACACAACCCGGATCTGAGGCTCTGTCAATGGCCGCTCCAGCTCTGCAGACACCCACATGAAAAACGGGTGTAAATGCTGCTAAGCAAGCACACTTTATCAGCTGTTTTTATTTGCAGTGATATGTATTTAAGCTAAACTAGACAAATAAACTACAATGTAACGGTGACAAAGGGCTATGGGTCATATTAATAGACTTATTCTCTGCTGTTGTTATTGGCTGGGTAGAGCACACAGCTCCCCTGTGACTGAAGCAATGCGAACAGGTCTTTATTACAACAGCGCTGATGGGATAGGCCCTCACAGAACAGACAGAAGGCAACAGAGGGAGTCATAACAGCACAAACAGTGAGTCAACAAAAGCATTTCCATCATAAGAACACCTCCTCACCCCAACACCTCCCACAGCAACACCTCTTATACAGGCTAAAAGTAGAAAAGGCCAGATTTTCATCACAGCAGACAAAACAGTCATAAGAAAGAAAGGTTTTATTCTAACAGGGCATTGTTTAGAGTTGCAAAATGGTTTTTCCATAAAACCCTGGTGATGGGATTTGTGATTGGAAACAGCTTTTGTAAACGGTACGGATGACACTACACAAAAAGAGGGGAAATGGGACCAAGTTTAAGGCATTTATGCATTGTTTTTGGCTGAATTAATAGCATTGAGAGCCATGAAAAACTTGTAAAATCTATTTTGCTGACATGGCATGTCACTGAAAATATTTGATCCGTGCAGGGACATTTCAACAGCGCTTCCAACCAACACAGAAAAAGGCTGAGTAGATTTAAAAAGAGCCTAACCACTCCTTGAAATCTGACTTTGATAATTATATGGCACAGTCCAGTGGCAAAAATGAGCACAGTGTGCTGGTGTGCCAGTGAGGTCTGGAGGAATGGAACATCATCGCACAGTAGAACAGACTCAGACAACCACAGTGCTTTCTATTTCCTTAAATTAAACAAAGACCATAAAACTTACCCAACATCACAGCGTCTACCGCTCCCCCAGCACAAAACTCAATGAGAATCTAAAGAAGGGGAGAAAGAAAGAGATCCAGAAGATGAATGTACGAACAATGACACTGATGCTACAGTTTGCAGACAGAGTTTACTCAATCCCCCGGTTTCACAGACAAGGCTTAAGTCTAGTCCCAGACTGTGTCTGGGCTGTTTAACGGAAAGAAACTCGCACTGACTGATCTTAAAATATGTCAGTGCCATTGTTTTGTCTCAAGATGCACACCAGTAGTGTTTATCTAAAGCATGTTTATAAAAACTACTTAAATGTCCTAATTGAACTATGGCCTAATCCTGGTTTAACCTAAGCTGTATCTGTGAAACTGGGCCTACAAGTAACTTTATATCATGGTAAGAGTTTATCATATCACAAAGTTATTGCACATTTTCCTCCGCATTGTAATCTTTATAGTTGTGATGCTGACTTCCCTGTTGTCACTGATTTAGAATGATTTATTATGGTTATTATCCTTGGTGTGAATGGGCCTTAACCATAACCATAAACTCTGTTTTGTAAGTGTAACATTTGAGGGCATGTACCATTCTGTATTTTTTTTTAAAAGTGCCCCTATTACTGATTTTTGAAAATTACCTTTCATGCACTGTGTAACACAGCTCTAAGTGAATGCAAACATTCTGGAAAGTTTTAAATCTGAAAGTGCTCCATGAATAAAGTTATTGACTTTTGAAAGAAAGAGTCAATCCCGAATCATGAAAACAAGTCGTTTTTAAAACAAATTAAGCTGTTTCAAGTTGATGTCAACGTGAAACATTAGCATATTACCATGCTAATCACACATTAGCATGTTATGTGTACAGATCCAGGAAACTGGGAAAACTTAATTTGTGTTCTGAAGATAAACGAAGGTCTTACGGGTATGGAATGACATATGAGTAATTAATGACAATTTTCTATCCCTTTAAGAACTGTAAACTAACAGTTGTGCAAATATATCTACCACAATATTTGAGTACATTATGTGCATTTTATTGGTTTGTTCTGGCTAATGATTTCCTAAAAATCTTGCAAAACCAAGGCACTCAAGGATGAGTAAAATACAAAAAGCCTTTATTTTCACATGGCTATAACGTTTAAAATGACTTCCCTTACAAACCTGTTCAAAGGTCTTTGCTAATGGCCCTCTCAGGTATCATTAGAACAACCAATGATGAGATGAGAGCATTTTGTGAAATTGCTAACATAATTACTAGTTTTATTAGATTACTCAAGCATTCACTTATTTTGGGGTATACTGGATAATGGCATCCAACAGCAGTGCAGTCATATATGAAACATAAACCTCTGAGTGAAATGATAAAAGCATTATGTAGTGTAAGTGGACACCATCATATTACACTGACCACAGCAGCTGGTCGTTAATACACCACCTAAGTTAACAGGTGCTGCAGGAAATCAATACAAACCTTATATTACACTATCACCCATGAGAGAAGAGTGGAATAAGATGACAGGGAATTACACAGTCACATACGCAATCTCATCGCAAACTCAGAGAACTTACAGTTTATTAGACACACGCTTTCACTAGGCTGGAGAGCTTCAATTCTAACATACAATGTAACCTCACACTGTGTCTGAATTATGAACACTGAGAGGAAGCTGGAGAGTTATGTGACAAACAACTGACTGCTGTGCAGATTTTAGGCAGCTTTCTATGAATCTGTTACTCGTCTTACACTGTGTGTAGGAATGAGCTCTCAACGCATTAAGAAGCATGCTTGTTCTGCTATGAGCATGCATTCATATCTCTTGATTAGCAGCCAGGCTAAGCAGACTGGACTCACGTCTAATTAATTCATGAGCACTTTCTCTGGTCATTTGAAATAGGCCATTATCCTTCTATACATGCCAACCGCAGAGGGAAGGATCATATGAAACCATCCTGCCCTAATTATCCTGGGAGCTCTATGGCAGAAAAACAGGATTCACTGACACTCTTAAGACAGGGATGAATAGAGAGGTATAATTGTAGACTAATATGGAGCTGTTAAGCCTTGCCATTATCATTATTCAATAATAAATTATGAAACATGAAATCAGCAGGTTTATGAATTGTTAAAGAAATCCTATGATGTGCTTCTGAATCCTTCTTAGAAAGAAATAATATGGGAAGGACTTGATTTTATCCATCAGGCTTAGAATGGACAACACAAAAGATTTCATTTATGGAAAAAAAAAAAAAAAAAAAGTAAAAACTCAAAATTCAAAACTATGGCATATATATGTAGTTACAAAATCCAGAATACACATTATGCTTCTTCAATAGCCTCTGCATATGTGAGAAACACTCAGGAAGACCCAGTTTGATTTGTGTACAAACACTTCTTAACCGACAGCATAGTGCTACTCTTTGATGAGTAAGGCGAGAGTGAAGTGTGCTCTCACTCCTACTCCTCCTACAGAGGTCAGTGTGTGTGCGCGTGTGTGTGTCTGGCTGCAGAACAGCCGAAGTAACCAAACCCCTCCTGAGAAGAGTCACTCACCCATAGTTTGCTCTCATAATAGAAAGCATCCAGCAGTTTGACTATGTACTGATGGTCACAGGAGGCGAGGATGTCGATCTCCACCATGTAGTCTTCCAGCTCCTCTTCTGTTTTGGTATCGATCACTTTAGCTGCAGCCAGGATTCCGGTCTGTTTGTTTTGAGCCTGTGATAAAAGCAACCAGTGGGAAACATTCAACAGGTAGCAAAGACATACAAAGGATTCTATGATGCTGTACGGGCCTGGTATTCAAACAGCAGCTCAAGCAGCACTTTAATGTGAATGACAGAGTCTTTCTCTTCATTCTTTAACAAATCTTCATCTGTACTGAACTGTTAATGTCATTGTAAGTCATATCTATGATGCAGTGGCAAGGATACATAAGGGTCAGGGGTGGCACTGGCCTACTCAGATTGAGAGCTGGTCCACCCAATGTATTTATATAAAGATTATGTAATAATATTCTGCTGGATAAGTGCTGGTGAGAGATCAATCCATTTGCGACTAAAAACTTCTGCATGCGACTATAAAATAAAAGTATATATTTAGTATACTAAAGATATAGTATATAGTATATAGTATATATAGTATACCAGTGGAACTGCTCTGATCAACATATTTATGTTTGCGCTGAGGGGTGCTTCAAATGTTTCTATGTGGTTTTGCAGCACTGAGTAATGTATCACAGACATACCTGTTGATTTCTTGAACACAATGTAATTAAAATCCACTCACTGCTCAGAACACCAGCGTTTTGTTCAGTGCCAAGTTATGCAACCTCACAAATCCTTTCACAAACAAAGTGTAGACAGGGTGTAAAAAAATAAGAGATTCATTGTGCAGTGTAGAGAGCTTTGTTGATTATAATGGAACTTTGTGAGACTGCAATTAACTAAGATGAGTGACAGCTTTTAATGAATTTTAAGGGAGTTTGTAAATGTAATATTGATTTAATACAATAGTTCAATAAACAAGAAGTTAACCTTAAGTGACTTACATTGTCTGACTATAACACTATTGCCTGATTTTGCTCTCTGTCATCAATGAAAATATGTTTCAAACAAAGTCACAGTTAGGCCGCCGTGTATCTAATCTAACCTAGAATCTATTCATAAAAGACCTGAATAAATCAGCCGTTCTAACGAATCAAATGAATAAATGATAACATCAGTGACTTGCCACCTTCTGGAAGTTTTTTTATTTTTAAAGTATCTGAATTTAAATTATGTATTTAAGAATTATGAATTTAATTAAACTCAAGCCACCTCTGAGCCTCATTAAACATCTGAAAATACATCTTTTGTGTTTTTCTGCGCCTCATCTGTAGTACAAATTAATTTTGTTAATACATTTGATTGGTAACTCATTCTTCCTATGCTACTTGTTCTTACTCTGTTGTTTTAAATAGAAATGTTAAAAAGCTTAAGAATATAATTTTAAAATTTTACAAAAAAGATGACAATAAAGTTCAAAAAATGCCATTACAAAAAAACCCCTCATAATGGGAAGGCTAATTTGTGAACCTGGATTACAAAACCAGTTGCAAGTAGCATGTGTATATTTGAATCAAATGCCAACAATACATTGTATGCATCAAAATTAGCAATTTTTCTATTATGCCAAAAATCATTAGGATATTAAGTAAAGATCATGTTCCATGAAGACATTTTGTACATTTCCTACCGTAAATATATCAGAACTGAGTAGTAATATGCATTTCTAAGAACTTAATTTGGACAACTTTAAAGGCTATTTTCTCAATATTTTGATTTTTTTTTTGCACCCTCAGATTCCAGATATTCAAATAGTTGTATCTTGTCCTAACCTAACAAACTATACATCAATGGAAAGCTTATTTATCCAGCTTTCAGATGATGTATATTTCTCAAAAACTGACCCTTATGACTGGTTTTGTGGTCCAGGTTCCTTTTATTTTTCAGATTATTGATTAGAAGGTGCTCCTGAAATATTTGACTGTGCTCCTAAATTTTTTTTTTAAGCTAGAGCCCTGACTTTATAAGGATTACCTCAAGTTCTACATGTTGTGTTATGTTGTGTTTGGGCTTGTTTGAATCTGGAACAAATGCTCTAAATAAATGTGATCTACTATGGTTTATTAATGTCTGGTAAAGCTACAAACCAAAACGCCACCCAAAAGCCACATATGTAGCCTATACTGCTTACATGTACTTGGTATTGTTTGGTCTCTACCTAAAACAATTATGCTTGTTGTATTCTGCTAGTTGAGGCATATATTTTCAGCTCTTTTTTCTTTCTTTCATCCAAATGTCATTTTTAGCTGCATCTTTATTTTCCTCTCATTGAGAGCATGCTCTGAAGTCTGGCCTATTTCATCAGTTTTCACTCACTGTCCACTCGCAGACAACCAATCTGACACAATCAATAATTTGAAGCTCAATTCTGTGGGTCTCAGACTGAGACTGGCCACACAGCATTCACTAAATGTTTGAGGCATATGGCACACCAAAAGGAAACACGTCCACAAAGTCTAAATCTGATTGGCTGGCTGTACTGGATTTCTAGGAGCCTAGTGTGTGGCAGTCTTTAGTGGTCTGCCAAGAAACAAAGCCATGTCCTTGAAGACTGTGACAACAAGCACCTCACATAAGTTACTTAACACTGGATTTCAAAAAGTTTGTGAAGGTGAATGCCGGTCTGTTACTGTAGCTAATCATGACATTGAACAAAACAATTTGTTATTAGTCACTTTTTTAAGTGGGCATTCATTGCACTTATTATCATCTCATATTAAGTTAAAACTGTTAACTTGACCTCTAAACTGTCTGATATATTTTGCTTTGTACTAATTTGTTACTTCAATTTAAACAGGTATTACTTTAATGCCATGATATGAAATCTCAGTATTGCTTTGTGGTAAAAGGAATATCAAATAAAGCTATCAATAAAGAGAAGGAACCTTGGGGTAAAACTTGTAATTCAGAGCTAAAATGACTGAGAGAGCAACAAATTCCTGAATGTACCCTGAGATTAGTCTATTGCCTTTGACCTAATTCATTACAAAAGCACTTATTCACAGCTTTGCTCCAACAGGGGAGACATTCAGAATGAAACCTATAACCATCAAAGCCCACTGGCCTTTCTTACGAATTCATTGGTTACAATACTCTGCGATTGAGAAATAAGCCAACAGATATCACATTTGTAACTGCTTAATGAAATTCATGGAATAAAGAACATGCGACATGTATATCTGTGATAACAAAAAAACGGAAACGTCTTGAAAGAGATTAGCCCCTCCCTGTAACCTGCCACTGACACACATCAGCAACCCCATCTAGTCTTCAAAAAAGCAGAAGAAAAAAAAGGAAACAAGACAGGGTTACCTCATCTAGAGGCGTGCCAGAGGCTGTATGAGGAAATACATATCTCCACGAGGCTTTGCGGTCATCCCTACAAGCTAAAACACAAAACCAATTACACTTTTCCAGCTGTGTTAAGTGTGTGCATTAGCTAATCATTCCAGAACATTCTATTCAAAGAGGAAGTGACTAATGGCGGGTGTAACGTGTTATTCCATTCAAACTCTTTCCATCTATGCCAAGAAACACCGTTTCTATTCTGCGATTAAGCTCTTAGTGTTTACAGCTACCCAAAAACACAGGGAACCAAACAGAGAAATGGTCAAGTGTAAAATGTGTGGAAAAAAAACTCTTCATTTAACTTTCTACTACTTAACACCTGCTTCTATGCTCAGAGCAACAGGAAATTAACACAGCATATGCATATCTTAAACATCTACAAATGAATTTGGTTTCTATTATTGTTACACAGAACCAGCGAGGCTGGGTGGGTCACACTTGTCCTACTTCATCAAAAGAGTAAATAACCGTCGCATCTATCGTAATACCAAAGAGAAGAATACACACTGACAAGTTAATGGCAAACCGAACTCATTGTTTAAAGAAAGACTAAAGACAGGTCAATAAAACCAAAAGACAAATTCAGGTCATGAAAAGCTTAGTCAAGCAAAGCTTACGTTATATAAGCACAATATAATGAAGTAGCAACACGTCTTTTCTTACATACTGTGACGTACATAACTGTAACAGATTATCTAAAAAGAAAATGTGTGGTGATGGATCTATCCATTGGTTGTTGATTAGATTTTGAGATTGCAGCTCACAGTGGACTGTGGAGGTGCAAGGTTTAAGCCGACTAAATGAGTGGAGAATTCATGCCTACGTCACCAAAGAGAAGTCTGTTGTTTGACATTTTAATGAAAGAGGACATATGAAAATCTGACTTTTTCTTAGTGCTATAATTGGGTCCTCTGTGCATCTACCAACCCAGAAAACTCGAAAAAAGACAACCCAGTAATTTTGTTTTGCCTTTCTCTACAAGCATGTGAAAAAAAACAGGCGCTCAATATGCGCCTAGTGACGTAGGAATATGATCTTATTATTATCGCAATAATATTAATATTATAATATTATTAATTATAATTATCACCCCTTAATCTGCATTTTTCCACCCATGGTGTCACCTTTTTGTTTTTGCAAATTCTTTCCCAGCTGTTTACCTTCGCAGACATAACGAACTGTGTTTTTAAAACTTATGTGCATTTATACACTTGTGTATTTGACAGTTCATGTGTAATAATACATGAAAGAGTTAGTGCCGTGTGACAGCTGCTTTCTGTGTGTGCTTCGGATGTGTGCGCTCAGAAAACAGTGTATCAGAAGTTTAAACTGATATGCCTTAAAAACGCATAATTTCAGCACAATAAACATTATAATTAAAACCAAACAGATTTTTTTTGGCAGAGTGTCTGAGCTAGGAGCTGTAAGGGCAATGCCCTATTCTAGAAAAGGGGCCGGGGAGCAGCAGCTCATTTGCATTTAGAGAGACATGCATAAAAACAGTGCATTTCTGCCTTCACTCAAAATAAGCATTTTCAAAAGAATATAATAAATTATGCATGTAATATTTTGAGCTGAAACTTCACAGACACATTCTGGGGACACCTGAGACTTATACTACACGTTGTAAAAAGGAGCATAGGTCTCATTTAAATATTATGAGGTCAAATGGAGAAAGAAAGAAAAAACACACCTGGATGAACTGTTCACAGTAACATCTATAGCATCCTTTGACTAAATAGATAAGGTGAGGTGTCTTTTCATGCTTGCTTGCTTGCTTGGTGAGCAACAAATCAGTTCTCATCTCATAAATCCACATACTAAACTTGTCAAGGAAAACATGTAGGACGGGGTTTGATTTTATCCATCTGGAAATGACTGAATGGTGGGCGTAACATATCAGAACGGAGCCATGTTGAATATGAGTTTGCTATGAAACACTGCCTGAATAGCTTTTGTCTACTGATTAATATATCCAATAGCCAACACGGCCTAAGTGATGTCCCTGGACAAGGAAAGTTGTCTCAGCGGAGAGTTATTGCATTCAGATTAACTAGGACAAACAATTGTTTTCCCTTTATCGAATAAAATAAATCTTTCAGTGTCTATGAATGTGCATTAATTTTATGAAAATAAAAATGTTTTAAAAAGGCACAACAGCACACTGTATCTCACCACAGGCAAGTAAGGGGGAATAAAAACGGTAAAAAGAAAGAAAAACAGTAGCGAAATTCTGGTAAACCACACAAGTAACAGATGTTTATCACTGAGACCCACACCACTAGCATCACTGCATGGCTGCTAATCTGAGGCAGGAAGACACTGCTGATTCACCCTCTAGATCAGCATACATTCATTCACATACAATGTTACTTTTTCTTTGGGCAATGTCTTTATAAACAGAATAAAATGAGTTATATTTCCTCACTAATTTAAAATAAGAGGTCCATAAACTGAACACACCAATTATAATTTGCAAAAGGTTTTGTTCTCAAAAAAAACCCCCATCAAATTAGCCTAGTCTTTGAAAAACAAGGCTAATCTGACTGCATATCACTAAAGATACCTCAGAGTGCATTTGTACAACTTATTTAGTATGTCACACCCAACATGCAGTGTCAAAAACACAATGCATTCCATAAACGGGAGCAGTATGGAAACATTCTCAAACAGATTAAAGCCTGAAGCAGAGAATGAAAGGAATGGTACAAACTGTGTGGGGTTACAACTACAACTGGTCCTACTGCATCAGCAAAAAATACATAAACTACGTATTTGAGATTGTAAAGGGATAAAAAAAAAATTTAAAGATAAAATAATAAGTTTGAATCTCTTGTCTAATTCATGCTCAATTATGAAGGGAATGTCATTAGGTTTAATATATATGCATTGTATGATGAAGTTGCTTAACGAAATCATACAAAATGGTTTCTGCCAAAATAACAGTTTCTACAGTTATTCATACTACTGTCAAGCCACATTAAATACGGCATCTACATCAAAAAGTGTCACACAATATAAATATCTGCAGTTGCGCATGTTATTTTTGTTACGTTTCTTTTTTTTGTAATCCTTCCAAGTAACATCAGTGATTTTGGCAAACTGTGGTTACCATGGCAAATGTTTACAAGTGCTGCTGTCATGCGTTACTAAAGCTTAAAGGGGAAGTTCACCATCATTATTCAACATTTCTTTTGTGTTCAACATTAGAAATAAACTCCTACAGGTTTGGATCAACTTGAGGGTGAGTAAATGGTGACAGTTTTCATTTTTGACCTTTCAGGTCTCATTTTGTCAATCTGATGATATGCACCATAACATGCAGGAAATAGGCTGACAGAAATGAAGAAATGCATCACCCTGTTTTAAAGAAAATGTCAGTGCAGGTCACGTTATCATCATATGGCAATGAATGATAATAATAGACTTCCATAGAAAATCTATCGAATACAAAATTAGATGTTAGACAGAATGACTCTCAGTCACCATTCACTTTAACTGTATGGAAAATAGATGCAATTGAATGGTGAATGGTGACTGGTGCTGTCAGGCCCTCACAACATCTCCTTTTATGTTCCACAGAAAAAAAAGAAAGTCATGCAGGTTTGAAATGACATAAAGGTAAACAAATGATAACATTTGGGTTAAATCTTTAAGAGTAATCAGTAGAGCTAGGGAAGAATACAAATACACACAGGTAACACAACCACCTACTGGTTGATATTTACCTTGTAGACTTTCCCAAAGGCTCCATCCCCAAGTTCTCCCACGATCTCCCACACCTCCTCTGGGTTGATGTCTCTGTGAACGTGCTCATACTGTTTCTTCTTCTTCTCCGTACCCAGCTTAAATATCTTCCGAAAATTGAAAAAGGACATTTTCTAAACGCAATCTAAATTACTATCGGTAAAAACAAAAACTGACACGACATAAAGTGTTAACACTGTACTAAACGAATCACTTGGGGAGTTGGCTAATGGGCTAGCTGTGGATGATCGATCCTCAGCTAACTCATGTAACTAACTATACAGTTGCAGACAGCTCCAAGTAATCCTGTCAAAGATGGCGAAGATATTAGTCTCTCTGGAAGTGACAGAGATCAGCCTTTATGTGGCATTTCGCGTCTCCATAACAGTGAATCATCAAGGCGAGCGAGTCCTTCCACCATACAGGGATGGAAAAGTAACAGTCCACTTCCTCAGCTAGCTTCACAACGGCTACATGTGTGTGATCCTCTGTATTTACCTCACCCGTTTAATAAAAAATACAGCCTTGTAGTCAAACAAGCATCGAGTATTCAAATATGTCGTTTTAAAAAACACTACGGTACAGTAAAATCCATAAGGGTGGAGGCGGATAGGTAGCTAGCACACCGTAAAAACGCGGAGCGGATGCTGATGACCAAACTCCTGTCTGAGCTCAGTCTACTCCTCACGGGAGGGGTGTGTTTTACAGCTCAGCCAACCAAAACTGTTTCGATAAAACCGATTAAACAAACCACAGAACACCAGCAGGCCAGTGGACACCGCTCACGGTGTTAAGGAGGATGTTTGTCGCGCCTTGAGCAACGGTCGCTTGGGTCTCTCGTGACTAACTTCTCTAGGATGTTGCGGGAAGACTCGAAGCGCGTGCGTTTGGATAGGGAAAGCGCGTACCCGGCTGCGGAAGACTAGCGCAGGCGCAGTGGCTGCTGGCTGGGTAGCGTTCTGACAGATGGTGGGGGATTCGATTCATTCCAGTGAATCGATTCTTTTGAATCACTCAACTTCGCTTGATCTTCCCTTTAGTTCATTCAGAAACGACACTTCCCAGTTCATTCAGTTTGTTGACTACCAAGACTCATTCAGCGAAGTTCAGCTTTGAATCTCATTCAGAGACTCGTTCAGTGAAGGGGGCGTTTTCGTTCACTAATAAGGTCCCCTCACAGGCACTTATAAGCTCATTCTATAATCAGTATCTGAAAGCAAAAAAGCACATCAGTGATTTTGGTTTATTGACAGTTTAATGAATAAAGGCTCCCTTTGACATACTTGCGAAAGCACTTGCTTAAGTTGAATGAATGGCCATACACTGACATCTACTGGGGTGAACAGGGTAAAACATAAGAGCCACACCTGGAAATGTCACTCACGTAGGCTACTCATAAACCACTGCTCTTCTGTTATTCCTGAAAATGGAGAATGTGGATCGAATTTTGTCTGAAAGTCCCTCTATTGAAGAGCTGGAGGATATTTTACATGGGGGTCAGCTATCCTGTAACCATGTCGATGAAGTGTGGCCTAATTTGTTTCTGGGGGACATGTAAGTGCATTTACAGTTTAAGTCAAAAGCTTACATATACATTGCAGAATCTGTTTTTAGCATTTTTGTGTATTTGAACCCTTTTCAATAATGACTGTATGATTTTCAATGTGTCCTCACATTGAGGACAACTAAGGGACTCATATGCAACTATTATAGAAGGTTCAAACGCTCACTGATGCTCCAGAAGAAAACACGATACATTAAGCGCCAGGGGTGTGAACTTTTGAACAGAATGAAGATGTGTACATTTTTCTTATTTTGCCTAAATATCATATTTTTTTTAATGTAGTACTGCCTTTCAGAAGCTACAGGAGATACTTACATGTTTCTCAGAAGACAAAATAAATAAGTTCATTTTACCCTGATCTTTAAATTCAAAAAGTTTTCACCCCCCGGCTCTTAATGCATCATGTTTCCTTCTGAAGCATCAGTGAGCATTTGAACCTTCTGTAATAGTTTCTCAGTTGTCCTCAGTGTGAAAAGATGGATCTCAAAATCATAGTCATTGTTGAAAAGCGTTCAAATACACAAAAATGCTGAAAAACCAAAGAATTTGTGGGGTCTGAAGGATTTTTTTTAATATTTACAGCGGTCTGTTCGCTGTTCAGGATAAACAAGGGAAGAAAAAGAGAAAACAACTGTGGATCATTCAGATAACAACACAGTATTAAGAATCAAGTCTATGTAAACACTTTTGAACTGGACCATCTTTATAAATCAAACTAGTATTTTCTCATGTGGACTATATGTAAACTTACTTTATGTGAAATATCTTATTCAGGTCAGTACTAAATAAAAAATAACATGCATTTTGAATGATCCCTCTTATTCTGGTAAAATAATTAACATTTTGCAGATTCTGCAAGGTGTGTGTAAACTTTTGACTTCAGCTGTATTTGGGAATCTCTTCTTCTTGTGTTGATTAAAAGAAAACATTCATCCTTTATTATGTCATTCTTTCATATACAGGTACATGTCTCACGACAGATATGGCCTGTGGAGACTGGGTATAACTCATGTTTTAAATGCTGCACATGGTAAAATGTGTTGCAAAGGAAGTGATGATTTTTATGGGACAACCGTAAAGTACTATGGCGTGCCAGCAAATGACCTGCCTACATTTGATATTTCACCATTTTTCTACCCTTCAGCACACTACATCCATGATGCTCTTAGCACAACAGCTGGTATGTAAAAAACACAATTTACATTTTAAAACAGTATGACATTTTCAGAATTGAACAACACTGGTTAGAAATTTTAAAAATTCATTTTCATTTTTGATATTTTTTATTTATCAGTTAATAATAAAGAATTGATGAAGTATTGAAGCATCTCTTTTCAACAGCTAAAGTGTTTGTGCATTGTGCTGTGGGAGTGAGCCGTTCCGCTGCTCTGGTTTTAGCTTACCTAATGATATATTGCAATTACTCTCTGGTGGATGCCATCTTGAAAGTGAAAGAAAGAAGATGGATCTTTCCAAACCGAGGATTTCTGAAGCAGCTGATAACTCTCAACAATGAATTAAACTGCAAGGCACAGTGAAAGTAACATTTTATTTTTTTCCACAAGTATGCAATTCAAAAATCTGTAAATTATAAATAACATCTAATTACACTACCAGTCAAAAGTATTTGCAAGATTTTTAATGTTTTTAAAGAAGTGACTTCTGCTCACCAAGCCTGCATTTACTTGATCCAAAATACTACAAAACCAGTAATATTGTGAAGTATTTTACTATTTAAAATAACTGCTTTCTATTTAAATATATTTTAAAATGTAATTTATTCCTGGGATTAAAGCTACATCTTCGGCATTATTACTCATTACTTAGTCTTCAATGTCACAAGATGGTTTAGAAATCATTCTAATATGCTGATTTGTTGTTCAGGAAACATTTATTATTACTATTAATAATAATAATAATAATAATATTTAAAACAGTTACAGAGTACATTTTTGATGCTAAAATAATGCTAGAATTCAGCTTTGAAATCACAGAAATAAATTACATTTTAAAATATATTCAAATAGAAAGCAGTTATTTTAAAAATCAAAAATATTTTAAAATGTTACTGTTTTTGCTGTACTTTGGAGCAAATAAATGCAGGCTTGGTGAGCAGAATAGACTTCTTTAAAAAACATTAAAATCTTACTTACCAAAAACTTTTGACTGGTAGTCTACATTTAAACAGTAGGCCTACCTCTAAGCATTATCTCTTATTTATTATTAAGAACTTTTTTGTCATACTTCTGTTAAACTTAATTTAATAAAATATGTAAGACGTCCAAAGCAATACTTGTACTATATATGGTCAATAAAGGGATCATTTTAAATCTCTGTAAATATTCATTTCACTAATAAATGAATGATTTATTTGTTTAGATATTTTATTATTATTTGATAATTAATAAACAATATTTAATCCCTGAATACCTCACAACATTGGGCAGAATTAAACCTCTTTATATGTTTTATATAATGTATCAAAACTGGAAACGATTAAGGTTATGAATCTTTTAAGGATTTGAATCTTAAACTGAACTGAAGTAGACCTATGCAAATGTATTCAAACCAAGCTGAACAGCAAACACTGTTACTCTGTTTCCCTCTTTGTTCCACTATGTACAATACTCCAAATGTTCACCGATGTTCACGCAACACAATTGACACTTGTCCTGTTCTCTCGTCAGCGGATGAATCATCTTCAAACTTCACTTGTGGAACAGACCACAATGTCCTACCACCGAAATGTTATAAGCTAGAATGGAAATTAACATGAAATATATCTAAAAATAGGCGGGGTACTAAGTGTATAAATAATAATGAACAGATGTGAAAGCTTCATATTGTTCAGTGGCTATTAAAGGTTTCAATTTTATTATTTAGGTTTAAACCCAACACATAGTGGTGCCTGTTACTTTTTACCGCGCTAGACAGGATAGACCAATCAGAGTCATTTGTGATTACTGCCCCAGACATTTTATTTAATAATAGTATAGTATTAAAATAAAATAGTATTATGTCGTAATATATTTGCCTTTACTGTGTAACTAGCATATATTTAACATATATTTGTCGTGTAAAAATATACTCAGTAAGATAAAAACATCCTACAATTTGAATGCTACTTAACTGATGTTATTGACTTTCTGAGCCACCAGGCGCCCCCTGGAGGAAGTGAAGATTTTGTACGGCACAGAAACAGTTACTCGCAGTATGTGTTGTACGCACAGACGTCTATCATCAGTGGAGCTCTGAGATGCTCAGTGGTATCGGGTGACCGAACAGCGTCATAAAGAGCACCTGTTTGTGTGCATCACGACGTGCCAAACCCGTTATGTATACTGAAGCCTCGGGAAAACGGCAGAAACACATCTTTACCGGCATAATAGTCTGATCTGGGTCAATTCAGAAAAATGACAGCTCAGAAAAACAAACACGGACTTCTGGCTATTAAAGAGTTGGAGAACATTCTGGACACATGTAAACTTGACCTAAATCCAGTCGACGAGGTCTGGCCGAACTTGTACATCGGAAACGTGTAAGTACTAACGTTACTACATGAATGATCATGTGGTGATGTAGCTTATTATATGCTTTATTATATTATAGTTTTATTATATTATTGTTATATTAAAATAAGATTTGAGAATAAGGTGATCTGTCAAAGTAACTATTTGTTTGAGATTCAATCATATACTGTACATCCCTCTAGTGAACTCGATTCTGCCGTTAAATCACCTTTAATGACTGCCAAAGTGGTTGCCCTGTTACATTACATAACACATCTTTCACCTTTTCTTTAGGGCCATTGCTCAAAATAGAAATGCTTTGAAGAAAATGGGCATCACTCATGTCTTAAATGCTGCCCATTCCAAGCAAGGCAGCATTGGGGACCAGAGTTATTATGGCAGTACAATTGTGTATTACGGCATCCCAGCAGAAGACTCTTCATCATTTGATCTTAGTGTGTACTTTAAACTGGCTTCTGATTTCATCCACAAAGCCTTGAGGAAGAAGAACGGTAAGTGACCACAGCCAGTGATATTAATGTAATGCAAAAATGCAAAACCTGGGAGACATTTGATGTCTACTTTAAAACTAAAACACTG
Source organism: Labeo catla (assembly GCA_012976165.1). Taxonomy (NCBI): domain Eukaryota; kingdom Metazoa; phylum Chordata; class Actinopteri; order Cypriniformes; family Cyprinidae; genus Labeo; species Labeo catla. The sequence continues at coordinate 2,976,742 of VONZ01000020.1, read as the reverse complement.
ATTTACACCACCAGTCAAAAGTTTTTGAACAGTAAGATTTTTCATGTTTTTTAAATGATTTTAATGTCTCTTCTGCTCACCAAGCCTGCATTTATTTGATCCAAAGTACAGCAAAAACAGTACAATTTTGAAATATTTTTACTAAATAAACAGCTGTTTTCTATTCGAAAATATTTTAAAATGTAATTGATTCCTGTGATTCTGTGAAAATTCCAAAGCTGAATTTTTAGCATCATTACTCCAATCAGATGATCTTTCAGAAAACATTCTAATATTTTGATTTGCTGCTCAAAAAACATTTATTATTATTATTATGCTGAAAACAGCTGAGTAGATTTTTTTTTTTAGATTTCTTTGATGAATAGATAGTTCAGAAGAAAAGCATTTATCTAAAATAGAAATCTTTTGTAACATTATAAATGTCTTTATCATCACTTTTGGTCAATTTAAAGCAGCCCTGCTAAATCTAAGTATTAATTTCTATAGAAATAATAGAAAGCAGTTATTTGAAATAGTAAAAATATTTCACAATATTACTGCTTTTGCTGTGTTTTGGATCAAATAAATGTAGGCTTGGTGAGCAAAAGAGATTTCTTTAAAAAAAACATAAAAAACTTTTTACTGGTAGTGTATATAAATTGTTAGTAAGTATTTATAACCTTTATCTATTCTAAATATGCATGACATCAAAACTAATTGACATTGAACTTACATGTTGTACATGTTTTGTACTAAAATTATTATGTTAAGCAACAAATAGGTCTGTTTTACTGTACATGATTTTAGAAAAATAAAAAGACTAATTCTGTTTTTTATATAATCTGGAAAAGCTACATTATCTCTTAAAAAGTTCCCTTTAAACTTGATAAAAAGCTCATCTTCATTCTGAAATGCAATATATTATTTGAATGTTTTAATTATATTATTAGTCAGCTCCTGACAGTTACGGTGTCTTTTATCCATAGGAAAGGTGCTTGTTCATTGCATCATGGGAATGAGTCGGTCTGCCACTCTTGTCCTAGCGTACCTTATGATCCGTCAGCGTCTTACTCTCCGCACTGCCATCCAAACGGTTGTACTGCGACGTGCAATCTATCCTAACAGGAACTTTTTGAGCCTTCTCCTGGATTTGGACATTCAGCTACAGAGGAAGCGAATGCTATGTCCTATTCTCTGACAGAAAAACAAAATGTTACGAAAACACAAATGCACATGCATTCATTTTATATAACTAAAGGGTGAGAAGGTAACCACCATTAGTATGTTTACATTATTTATGATGTGTATATATATATATTGTTTCATAGTAAAACTTGTGCCTTTCAGGTTTAGTGTATGTATAGACCATCTTTGTACTTTTCCATATATTTACAAGGATATTAAATAAAGTTTAAGAATTTAGATATAAAACACTTTAATACTGACTTAAGAATTGTTTTTAACTTTTGCCATTGGCATTTGCATAGTCATATTAACATGGGTGATTTTAAATGTGGTGTAAATGAAGCAAATGAGAAGTGTATATGATATATTCAAGTTGTAGCTCTATGAACCACAGGTGCCACATGCTTCTCACACTGGAAATAATATTTAACAGTGGAGTCAGTATTCAGCATAGAATACTAAGTTAAGCAGTATTAAATGATTGAATTGTGGCTTATTATTCAGCTGCAGAGAAAACCCTCACTGTGAGCAGCATTGGCTTTTACATTGCTTTTGGCAGCCACATTTGGCGAAATATACGGGCCAAGCACAACACTCTTCTGTTGACTCAGTCCTAAAAGCCTTGTTTAAATGACTGAGCAGCACTCGCTGATGTGATTTTAGTGCACCTTTATATTTTAATAGCAGAATAATGTGTTTCATTCAGCTCATTGATTCACAGAAGTTCCTTTGTTATCTCGGAAAACATTTAGTGGTGTATAAAGTTTTGTTAAATGCACTGTATTACATTTAATTGCACATTAGATTCTATTGACCATGAGCAGGATGAATATTAAATTTGTTATACTGGTATCTGCCTATGTTAAATATTTTTTGAAAGTGTAACAACTGCACTGGTAGATTCACGTTCAGATGTTTCATAAAAACAAAGTGCCAAATAAAAAGTTCTGAAAGTTCTTTGGTTTTTGCTTTTACTTGTATACTTTACTTGTATAAAAAAGCCACAAGCTCCTCCTGCAAATAATAGAAATAAATGCATGTGTCAGTTATAAACTGTAAATGACCCTGTCTAGAATACGTCATCATTCATGTAGTTTTGCTTTGTTTTCCCTTGTGCTTCTTACTTTTTCCAGCAGGGTGCAGTGCTGTCCCATGCAACGTTTGCATACGGGTTTTCTTCCAGCAGTGTAATCAGATTAATTAAAATCTTGCCGTTTTTTATGCTCAGTGTCCTTCCATAATATTTCCCTTTTTCTTTTCATTAGATATCCTTCACATGCTACAGGAACACAGGCTTCTTTTATTACGTTCAACCACATTAAAAGAAATCTAGATAAACAGGTTATAAATTCAACCCTGTTCTCTATCACTTGTCAATGACATTTCATCATGCAGATGTTCTTGAATATAACCCGACCTACCAAAACTGTTACAGAACAGCATTAACCCACAAAAATCTCGAGGAGAGAAACTAATTCCCCTGGACTGGCTTTATCCTGTCGTCACCCTGACAGCGTGACCTGCAGCTGTGCAGCCAGAGGAAGCAGGACCAACACGAGTCCCCGGATACACATCGCTTTCAGAGAACATTCAATTAAGACACTACTTTGCTTCCTGATTAGCTGCTTGGCATACACTGTACGATGATAAATCATGAAAGCAGTTGAGAAGAGAAACACAGAACAGACCCAAGCAGCTAAGCCAAATGTGTGTATATATTTTCAGCTAAGCTAAGTCATCTCCTGATTTGACTGTGGAGGAACCAGAGGCACAGAGGGGGTGATGCTGATGACCACATTAGTGTCACACAAGTGCTCTGGAAAGCAGATACATCTGTACATGATTATATTGTGTCAGTGTTTTCTCATGGAAGACTGTCAAGCCTCAGATATCATGCATAAAGCAGCACAAGCAAACAAATCAGCCCAGCAGCAACATATATTTTGGAAGAAACAGAAAGCATAGGTAAATACATTTTTTTTTTACTTTTTAAGTACTTTTGAAAAAAGTACGTTATGCTTGAGAAGACTGCATTTATTTGATCAAAAATACATTAAAACAACTCTTTTCCTGCCGAATGGAATTTTCCAGGTGTCCGTATTCTCACTGTTATACATTACCGCACTACAGAGTTGCCAGGTTTTCACAACAAAATGTGTTACATATACGTTTTTGTCCTTTTTGTTCCCCTGGTAAATTGGGATTTCATTGGCTAAATATGATGTTATACTGGGGTCAATTCAACACATGGACATTGAAAACAACCCACGGAAACAGTGTTAAAGTAGCCCAATTCTATAGGAAAACCGCGGACTTGACAACACTGTGGTGCTATTACACTCCTATTATCACTATTATCTCGCTATTATCTCCTAAATGAGTCTAGAATGCAGTGTTGCCAAGTCCGCGGTTTTCCCGCAGAATTGGGCTACTTTAACACTGTTGCCAGGGGTTGTTTTTCATGTCTGCGGTTGAAGTGACCCCAGTATGTGATATTTGTCCCATTGCAATGCGAATTTTACCGGGGAACCCCGCCAAAAACGTGTATTTTACCCCACGGAACGCGATTTTTAACAGGACCCCCCTCAAAATGCGATCGGGCTAGTTTTGAGTAGCAATTGGGCAGGTTTTGTTGTGAAAACCTGGCAACCCTTCTAGAATGTGCCGATCAAAAACACAGATGAGGAATATGCAGAAATGAGCGGTCTCATATGTAAGCATATGCATATGAACTAAATAAACTAAACACTAAATCACATATAAATGAAAACTGCATAATGTTACAAAGTGAAATGTCGATCCAGGAAGTGGTAAAGTACTGTGCAAATTCTGGGAGTGCTGATGGAAGACATCTACTGCATCTTTGCTTTGATAATAGTACTGAATATGATCCAGATGTAGTATTATCATTTTGAGAAAAAAAGCTGAGAAAATCGCATTTTTGTCAAATTTTGATATTTTTATCAAAATCTTGATGCTAGAATAAAGCAGATTTTTTTTGTGTGTTTGTTAGTTTAAAAGTAGTGGGTTTGTTCTTTATTTTGATATTTTGCATGTTCAGATATTCATAAAACAAAATATTCTGGGGGCCATGAAATTTTAGTGGATATCATTAAAAATGCTGGCGGTAACTAGCAACTTTTTTCAAAAACTCCGGCGGGCAAAGAGTTAATTGTGAAATGCACTTCATATATTTTAAACTGTGGTGAAAATAACGAATAAAATAAATAATAAATAATATATATATTTATAATATAAAAAAGAAATAATAAATAAAATAAGTCTTAAGTGTCACAAGATCCTTCAGAAATCATTCTAATATGCTGATTTGGTGCTCAAGAAACAGTTCTTATTATTATAAATGTTAAAAATAGTTGTGCTTTTTAATATTTTTGTGGAAACTCATACAGTTTTATTTGAAATGGAAATTGTAACAGTTTAAGTCTTTGCTGTCACTTTGATTAATTTGATTCATCGTTCCTTGATGACTAAAAATATTAAAAAATCTTACTGACCCCAAACTTTCAAACTATTTACTTTGAATTCAGGAAGTCTCCATGATGTTTAAAAAAACACAAAAGAAAAGCAGTCTGAATGATTCATGGATTGGATCTACCACAGTAATTTGAAACTGGCAAATTTGGACCACTTAATACAAATTACATATGCTGCTTTTCCAAATAAAGATTAAAGAAAGCCAAGCTTAGTCCCATGCACTTCAGTGTGTTATTTGATTCAACAGGACAAGGATGGTAAAAAAAAACACACACACACATGCACACACACACAGAAAAGTCTATCAAAATCCATGAAACATACTGTGCGTTATTGTGATTCTTTTGTGTACAGTATGAGGTTTCGATAGTAGTGAGTAATAAGCAGATCTTGAGGAGGAACAGGTGTATGTGGCTTTCACACCCAGGCCATTAATTCCTTTTTATTAGCTTCATAAAACCATAATTACTACGGGGCTCAAAGCTTATTTTACCGGCATGGAAAGAACAACTCTTAGTTAAGTCTTTTCCTGTTTTACACATATAGCCTAATTTACTGAAGCATTTGAGCACTAACTAAACACTTTCAGCTGGAGTGCAAAGAAGACAGCGTATCTTTGAGAGGGGTATCTGACACGCTCCAATTACCGAACATGTCACTGCACTTGCATGTGCAAAGATCTCACCATTTATCAAAGACTCGCCCTCGAGGCAAATGAAAGGAACATCTGGATTTCAAGAGTGTTTAACCTAGCAGCTGGCGAGACCTCGTGAGATTGTGTGTATTTCGCTGCACAATGACTCATGATAAAGACGTATGCATGCAATGAAAGCCGCTGATGACCCACCTTTACCTTCGTCTGCACTGCGAGAGTGATTTACAATATTGGGAGTCTAGCCAAGATATACACAATATGTGCAGAACATGCTCAAAAATCATTGTCTAGGGAAAGACAGTCTTCTAAAAGCAAACCTGACTGCCCACTAAGACCTGGAAGAGCTCTTTGTATCCAGGGAGGTTTATAATTATACACCATTTAAAAAAAGAAACAGCCTCCAGAGACATATCTGTGGACTGGCTGTCGACAACGTCCCTGACCAAGGAGAGAAGAGCAGGCAATCTGAGAACGAGGGGAAAAAAAAGGGCCACCGGCTGCAAAATGTAAGTTCACAAAAGGAGGGGAGATTTTAGAGGCTTTTAGAAAGTAACATTTTGGTGTTTTGGAGAGCTATTATGGAAGCTAACCTCACTGAATCGCTCTCGGCTCTGGCATCGCACGTTTTCTTTCCCACACCTGAGCTGTAAACACATCTGCCACAACAGCCAAGGAATCCTAAGTAGAATGATATTCCATAAAAAGCCCTCAGTATTCATTTTAATAATGTTAAGAGCTGAAGTGGAGTGTCAGTGTGCTCACAGCCTCTTAGCAACAAGAAGATTTCACGAGCGAAGGCCTCAGGTGGGCTTGACTAGTTTGATGGGCTAGTGGAGAATACATCTAAACTGCATGTCAGGCAGCGTGACAATATCCAATACCATACTGCAATTTTCAAATAGAAAAAGGTCCTTCTTTAAACATTTTTGGGGCAGGATGTCTCTCAAGGAGCTGTGCGCCTATGAAACACCATCTGTTGCCGAAATGCAGAACTTCATGTTGGCTGACAGACACCCCACTGGACATGTCAACCAAGTGTGGCCTAATGTGTACATTGGCAACGAGTATGTATTTTGTTTTCTATTCAAATAGAAATTGAATGAAAATGTACAGAACTACAGATGTTCTCCGTGTTTGTTTTTTCTCAGGGTCGCGGCACGAGACAAGCCAATGTTGTATAGTATGGGGATCACACACATTGTGAATGCTGCTAGCGGACCCCCTCATGTCAACACTGGACCCCGCTTTTACAGAGACATGGATATTGATTACTTTGGAGTGGAGGCTGATGATTCCTCAGATTTCATCATAAGTGTGTTTTTCTATCCCACAGCGAGGTTTATACGAGCTGCGCTGTCAAAAAATGGTGAGTTACATTGGAGGAAACATCCTCATGAACATTCTTAATGCAATATTTAATAACCTATCACTTGGAAGTCTATAACTATGTAAAATATAAAAAATTAGTACCATGCTTTGCCCTACTTGGGGAATGCTTCATTTTCCCACCTGCCGCTGTATTCGACGTGCACAAAGTCACGTTACGACTACCACAACCCAGTAAATGTGGCCCTTTTTAGTGTAAAAATTAGAGTACATACATGTTTCCACGTTAATCTACTTTTATTTCCATTTTATAGCTAGTAACAGGACGTAACGTAAAAATAATATAATCAAGCTTTTTGAAACTCAGGAAAAAAAATTACTCCACAAACTGCTTCACAAAATGATTTATTTTTCTGAAGCATTGAAAGCAGCTTAAAAATTAGTTTGGTCAAAACTGTATAAATGCAACGCGAACACAGACCAAGCGTGCATAAAGACACCTGTTTATAAATTACAAATGTACAAATGAAAACATAATCTATTGTATATGATCTACAACTCATTAAATACCATTAAATAAGAAGAGTGTGGTTTTATTTTTCGCTTTTTTTTTATTTATTTCTGTGCTTTGACCCTGAGAGTTTCTCAGGGACAGGGGCTCAAATGCAAAAAAGGGGCATACGGAATAATTCCAATTTAACAATTACTATAGTAAAATTATGTATAATTATAAAAATAAAATAAATAAATAAAGTCATTAGCATGTTCTTGAACTGTTTACACTTCACATAACTGGCTACTGGTGGCACTTGGGCTTCATTTGAATGATAATGTCATCAAATGTGACCCTGGATCACAAAACCAGTCATAAGGGTCTTTTTTTTTTTACATTTTGAGATTTTTTTTTTTTTACATTTTTACATTCTGAAAGCTAAATAAATAAGCTTTGCATTAATGTATCGTTTGTTAATATAGGAAAATCTTTGGCCGAGATACAACTATTTGAATACAACTAATATTACTTATAAATTTTTTTATTTTGATATATTTACAGTAGCAAATTTAGGAAAGTTACAAAATATCTTCATGGAACATGATTTTAACTTAATATCCTTATGATTTTTGGCATAAAAGAAAAATCTATCATTTTGACCCATACAATATATTTTTGCCTATTGCTATAATATATCCGTGCTACTTGCGTAAGACTGGTTTTGTGGTAAATTAAACACTACTTAAAATGAATGTGACTTGCTCTACTTTAGCAATTTCAGGTTTGTTAACAAAAAAAAAAAAAACACAACCCTGAAAACAGACAATACTACATTGTTTTCACTCTATTTATGAATAAGACCACAGTAAACATTGTCCAATGAAATTTAAGCTTGTTTAAGAAATTTAAGCTTGTTTAAGACCTAGCAACTCAATGGCAACGATGTCTCAAACTGACAGGTAAGTAAAAATAAACACGTATTTTCAGAGTTTTGAACTGTTTGTTACTGTTTTCTACGTTGTCATATAAATTATACTCAAAATGAACTGAAAATTGTTGAGAAAAGGGCAGAGCCTTGAGCCTGCAAAGCAGCCCGCTCTGTGTGTGCCTGGAAACACTTACCCATCACTTTCCCTTTTCATTGTATTTCAGTATTTATTCAAATTCATTCAGTTAATTAAAACTAAACCTTGGTTATAAAACTGACCTTACCTGAGATTAGCTTTGAAGGTTTAAAACATTATGACCTAATAAAACCATCATGTCTCATGGCACTGAAGTAATCTTTTGTCTATAGCCTACTAAAAGTAGCATTTGCTCTGTAAAAATGTTATGAATGGATTGTGTTTTGTTCTTCAGGGAGAGTGTTTGTCCACTGTCTGATGGGAGTGAGCCGCTCTGCCACCCTGGTGTTGGCCTTCCTCATGATCTGTGAGGATCTTACTCTAATGGAGGCCATTAAAGCTGTACGGCAACACAGGGACATCTGTCCTAATCCTGGCTTTCTTAACCAGCTTCGACATCTTGACATGAGCCTCGTACGAGAGAGGAAGAAAAAACTGGAAGCTTACAAATTGTAACTGAAAACTTGGTAACAATGTGATGAATCCCATTTCAAGAGCACATCCCTTAAGGGCCTCCTTCCCCATGGCCTTGACCCAGATCTATTGGGCCAGATCTTATTTGCTAATATCCATTGTAGTGCAATGGCAAAGCGGGTATCAGAAGGCAAAATTGAAGGGCTTCCCCATAAATACTAAATAACCTCCAAAGGGCAGCAGGGTCGCAAAATAAATGGCAGGTTTTTAAATTTCTTCCAGATGAGATATACTTTGAACTTGTCTCGAAATGAGCCAGCAAGCATGTTTGGTTTTTTACTGGAGTGAAATGAAACGGTTGTGGCTTGCTCTTTATCATGGGAAGGTGGAAGAGCCATGCATGGCTACATGACTTAAGGGTTGGTCCCCTGTAGTGAGTTTCTAATGGGTATCATATGCTTCAACATATTTATGGTTTCTGGTCAAACACGCTGGAGTTGTGACCTGCAGATATTTATGAAATTGATGACCAAACACAAATGTGATGATAAAGCATTTAAATTATTTCTTAGTCCAGACCAAAAGTCCAAAACTGTCACATTGTTTCCACTGAGACATATATTTTCTTGTTGATATGTGAAATAAATTACACAGGACTTCAGGAATTATGTGGTGTTTTGTTCTGAAAAGTTCCCACAGGCAAACATGATTACACAAGCAGAAAGGTCAAACTAATGTGTGTAAATACAAACTGTCCCATGAAAATATGCATTGATCATTCTACTTACAACACAAGTATTGAATAAACAGGGACTATATCTTTGATTCCAGAGATATTTAACTCTTTTTTTTGACAGAAAAGCTCCTAAAGACAAACCGTTGGCCTCTCAAATGCAGGCGGTGTATGAGACACCATCTATATCGGATCTGCGGTGTCTGCTCCTGACAAACAGACAGCCTTTCGGACCCGTCAGTCTTATCTGGCCCGGCCTGTACATCGGAGATGAGTAAGTACCGAACCGTAACATTCTTGGGGGGGAAAAACACTGATCTAACCAAAACACTCGTACAAATCAAGTTATCCACCGTTTTTCTGAACGCGGAAGTCTCGTCCAACTGGAACTTGACATTTCCGGTATGTGTAGCCAAACGTATTTTAGAGCCGATAACATAATGTTAAACCTACGAAAATGCTTTTTTAAAAGCACATGGCGTTATCACTTTACAGTGTCGCAATGACTGTCTTTTTGTAGTTACTCACCTGTCATGGTTTAATGAGTGGGTAGATGACATGAAGCGACGCGAGGTTAGCCGCATTGAAAACAGATGAGCGCACATGCAAATTCGCGGTCATTTTGTCCACAGAATTAAAAAAACACATTATTTTGTCATCGTTTATGCAAGGCTTCTGGACACTGACAGATTTGCTAGTACGCAAAACAAGTAACGTTAACGTTACTGTACAGGAAGCTGTTGGGTCATTCTATAATTGTGGGTACATCTCATGTCCGTGAAGTATATTTTTCATATATTTTCATCAATACAAAGCCCCGATGTTTAATTTTCTAGTACACAATTATATTTTTCCAAATCACACTACTATATGATGAAAAAGCCAAATCTTTTGTTCAAAAATTATGTTCATATCACATACAACAGCTGTCCGATTTTGTAATTGCTCATTCTACTCTGCATTTAAGCATGAAAATTACCTCAAATATAAATTAATTTCATAGTTTTGCCTTCAGTTAGATTAGGTTATCAATACGTTTTAGTGTGCTCTTCAAAAATAACAAGTGTTTATTGTGATATAACATGCTTTATTTCTGTGTGAAAAACAATTGTCAACTAAGTTACCACTGGACCCCCTCCAAAAAGGAATGGTTTGTCCCATTCTCACATAATTTGCACAGTATGATGATATTTCCTCTAGAAGCACATGGATGAAACACTAGAAGTTATGTTCTCTCTCTTTCCCCTAAAATTATTTAAACTAGCAAACCTGTGTCAAAAGTGGATTAATTGTCAACAGTGTTACACAAGTGTTATTGCTGCAGGTTTTAACAAGACAGTTTAACTAAAACTTATGTTTTGTTTATGAAACATACCATATCCTCAGTAGTTCTAGGCTTCCATGTTGAGTATAGGCCTAAAACACTAAAAATGTCAACTAAGTTACCTGTAACATGGTGGACAGTAGTAAACATAGATGGTATTTTATACACACTCCTACAGATCACCTTTATTTATATAGCACTTTATACAATATAGATTGTTTCAAAGCAGCTATGTAAGGTCATGTTTGGGTTTTGGGAAACAGGAAACCTTTTTTCTTCACATTATCAAATTCTAAATGTACCCCTAATTATAGAATGACCCTGTTACTGTGGCAGCCAACAACAGCACAGCTTCCCTGTGCATAAAGTTTCAGTTTAATTAATTCTTTTTTACCATGTTTTAACATGATTTTCTATGGAGACTGGAACACAAAAGCACCCAAACAGAATGTATCATAGCGGCGCTAATCAGTTACACAGGAAAAAGGTGAATAGATGCCTGTGTCTGCAGTTAATTGCATGTATGTAAATGATGTAATCAAAACATGAATACGTGTTAAACAGTCACTCATTTCAGGTCAGCAGCTCGTGATAAAAGACTCCTCGCTGATCTGGGAATCACTCACGTTGTAAACTGTGCCGACGGGCCGCGTCGGATCAACACGGGCGCTCAGTTTTACTCAGACATGAGTATAAGTTACTGTGGAGTGGAGGCTTCAGATCACCCTCAGTTTGATTTGAGCCAGTATTTCTGCTCCACTGCGTCCTTCATTAAAGCTGCACTCACTCAAAATGGCAAGTCTGACTTCCTTGACCTTTTTCTGACTAATTTTGTCAGTGATTGTATTGAAATTAAAATAAGCAGAGCAAAAGAATAAATGGAGCAGTGCAAAGTCAGCAGGCAATACAGTCGTTTTAATAAGAGAAATATGTAAATTGTAACCAGTGTCAGAGATGCCGAATAAGTTAGGAGGTTCTTTTGTGTGCTGCAGGCAAAGTGCTGGTCCACTGTGCAATGGGAGTCAGTCGCTCAGGAGCCTTGGTCCTGGCCTTCCTCATGATGTGCGAGAACCTCACTATAACGGACGCCATCATCGCTGTCAGGTTGAACAGGGATATCTGTCCCAACTCAGGCTTTTTAGAGCAGTTAAGAACCCTGGATAACCATTTAAAGAGATGATTCACTCAAAAATTAAGCTTCTGTCATCACCTCACATTGTGTCAATCACGTTTACACACTGCCTTCGAAATTTTCGTCTGTCATAAAGTTCGGATCAGGTTCAATTTTCTGTTTTCGCATCCATAGCAAGCATTTTGATAGGAAAGGATGACGAATACGAAAAAATGAAAAAAAAAAAAAAATGCATACAAAAATTTTGGACTCAGTGTGTAATGACCTTTACTATTTATAACTAAATAAATATATATTACTCCAGTCTTCAGTGTCACGTGATCCTTCAAAAATCATTCTAATATGTTGATTTGCTGTTCAAGAAACATTTTTATTATTATCATCAATATTTAAAATGAGTTGAGTACATTCTTTCAGGATTCTTTGATGAATAGAAAAATCCAACGATCAGCATTTATCTGAAATAAAAAGCTTTTGTAACATTATACACTATACCAGTGGTTCTCAAACCTTTTATACCCAGTACCACCTCAGAAAATATTTGTCTCGCCAAGTACCACCATAATGACCAGCATTAAAATACAGCATATTAGGCCTAACTATTCAGCTACAGCTCTGCACAGTTCAAAAGGGAGGCAGTTTTGTTCCTAAAAAGAGTATTGTTGCCAGCCACTTTAACATTGTAAATACACAGTTTGAACATTAACATTGCACAGTGTTTACAAACAGGTAAATAAAAAACTTAAATAATGATTAAATTAAAATGTGTTGTACCTAAAAGTTAAATAAAACCTGTACTGTACATGTAAATGTAAAAATAATATATAATAAAAAAATAAAAACTTTACTTAAATAAATATTAAATTAAATTGCATTGTGTTTTAACATTAATTTATATTTAATTTAGTGATTCCTGCTGATAAATGCTGTTCTTCTGAACTTTCTATTTATCAAGGAAACCTGAAAAAAATTCTACTCCGCTGTTTTCAACATAATAATAATAATAATAATAATAAATGTTTTCTGGGCAAATCAGAATATTAGCATGATTTCTGAAGGATCATGTGACTGGAGTAATTAAGCTAAAAATTTAGTTTTTAAATCACAGGAAAAATTACAATATAAAATATATTCAAATAGAAAACAGTTACTTTAAATAGTAAAAATATTTCAAAATTTTACTGTAAACTTTTTGCTGTACTTTGGATCAAATAAATGCAGAAGATTTATTTAAAAAACATTAAAAACTTACTGTCCAAAAACTTTTGACTGGTAGTGCATCTATATAGACCCCAAATTAAATAATGACTAATAATAATTTTAATAAATGCAAGGATGTATACCGCCTCATATCAAATTATGAATCAACAAGATGAACTGCTGTAATGTGGTATGGCTGTAATACTGTTTCAACAGAGTGAAGCTATAAATAAGAAGGTCATTGTGCTGCTATCTCAGGCATGAAGTATGAACGTCACTCCCCACATACTGTGCACATATTTCTTTACATTTTCTACATTTCACGCATATGCTATAATATACTTTAAAGGAGTATATAAAACTCAATGTCTAACGGAAATGTAGCTAGAGAGACTAATTTTTCTTGGAACATATGTGCTGGAATGATTTGAAATTCATGAAAATTAAGACCTCGTCTCACAGTAATATAGCTGCTTTTGTGGGAAAGAAAGAAGATTTCAAGGTTGAAGGAATAAGTGAACCTGACAAAACAGTAAAAGGAATTCAACATCACCAATTTAATGACTTCCCTGTCAAGGTGAGTGATGGTGGTGACTGAGTATGAGAGGAGGGGGAAAAAAAAACATCCAGTGCTGATGGTTTTGAAAACCATCCCTCTCCGGAGATGATTCATGTGTCCTTTTCATGTATCTGGGAAGCGAAAAGCAATTACCATTCCATTTGCAGCGGCCAAGCTCGCATTACAGAGACTGTGTTAAACTCGGTTCAAAAAAGAAACACCTTTTGGATTAAATTACAAGCACAGCTCTACAGAGATTTCCTATTTTTGTCAAATTTAGTCACTGGGCGCCAGGAAGGACAGCTGCCTGTAGGAGGGCTCGCAGCAGGCAGTGTAAGGAGGGAATAATTGGCTGGTGGAATTGGGCCCAGGCTGTACCGTCTCCTCTGGGACAAAAGTCAGATTCACTGGCCTTTGACTGAAGCTGCCATCTTCCTCTCTTGTATCTGTCACCAACCACAAACATGACAACACAAGCACCATCCGTGATGAGGACGTGCTTTTTTCCAAATTTGCATAATGATGTGATATTCCACTCCTCAGGGCTACGGGGCATGTTTGAGGGGTGTCTTACAGGCCAATTTTTCCCATGTAGATTTTCAGCAGTTTTTAAGGAGCTAACATGCTGTGCAGAGATATACAAACAAGCTTTCCGTTCATAACGGGGTTTTATGCTGACAGTGAGGGACCATTTTCACATTTCTGGGTTCGGGACATTTGGAATAAATTATAGCAGGGTTAACTTCTGCAGATGTATGTGGGAGACCACAGCAGATATCATTTTTGTGTCCCCATTTGCTTTAATAGCAAACATGGGAATATAACAACGCAATTAGTGATACAAATAAAAAAGTGTTACAAATAAAAAAAATCTCCCAGAAACATCATTAATGACCAAAGATGTTTGTTTTAGTTAGCTTAGAATAGCACACAGATACTCGATTAGCCTGATTAGCTTGATTTATACACTAAACATCTGCATTTACCCTGCATGAATTCACACCTGTCTTTAATGTAATTATGTAGTTTCAGTTATTACAACAAGTGAGGTTTAATTATTCATTTATTAATTTTATCTAGTTCAAGAAATTATATGGTCAAATTTGTTTTAGTATGCACTATATAGTAATTATAAACAGATTTTAATGTCATTTTGTGTACTTAGTAGAACTATTTACTGACTGATGATGGAGACCCAATGACATCATGACCCCAAGTGTTGGCGACGCACACTTTATGCAAATAAGCAGCGATGCGGCATCTACAAATGTGAGTGCAGAAAGTGATCCACAGCTTATATACCACAGTCAGATTGCCTACTAGAAACTGATAGCTTATTGAATAAATCACTTGAATTAGCATTCCAGGGGCTAAATATTACGTTGTGGTCGCTTAACCCGTGGACATGAATAACAACCAGCAGCAACAGTGTTAAAGTAGCCCAATTCTATGGGAAACCTGCAAACTTGGCAACACTGAGTATGGCCCTGTATGGCATCATTCTTTGTATGTTCACTTCTCCCGGAAGAGCACATAACAGAGAGAGCAAGAGCACGGCCATCAATATGCTTCATTCAGGAAGTTGTCTTCAGCAGTGTTGCCAAGTCCGTGGTTTTCCCATGGAATTGGTCTACTTTAACACTGTTGCTGCAGGTTGTTTTTCTTGTCCTCGCATTTAAGCTACCCCAATAACGTGATATTTATCCCCTAGAATGTGAATTTAACTAGGGGAACCCTACCAAAAAACACATACTTTAAGCCCTGGAATGTGATTTATACCGGGGACCACACTGAAACGTAATTGGGCTAGTTTTAAGTATCAATTTGGCGGGTTTTGTTGTGAAAACCTGGCAACCCTGTTCGGCAACACTGCACAGGACTTGTTTTTAGGCAAATGTGGACCAAATCGGATTTTTTTTTTTCCTCACATGTGACTCTGATAATTTTTTTTCATGGCAGTGTGAACAGCACAAACCGCATGGAATCTGATCTTTTTCATTTTGATTTGTGCCACTTCCATATGCGGTACAAGCTTTGCAATGCAACCGCAGTCTAAACAGTCATATTGGAATTCATGCAACTTTTACGCCACTCTAGATCAACATTCATCACGATTCTGTGCTCATGGGAGTGAGTCACTTCAAAGATTTTACATACCCAAAGTTATCAAGACTTGTGAAAGGTAATCAGAAGTACAGTGATGTGACAGAACTCAGCTGCTTTCAACAAAATAATAATAATAATAATAATAATAATAATAATAATAATAAATGTTTTCTGGGCAGCAAATCAGAGTATTAGCATGATTTCTGAAGGATCATGTGACTGGAGTAATGAAGCTAAAAATTTAGTTTTTAAATCAAAGGAAAAATTACAATTTAAAAAAAGCACAGTTTAAAATTTATTCAAATAGAAAACAGTTATTTTAAATTTTATTTTAAAACTTTGGATCAAATAAATGCAGAAAACTTATTTAAAAAACATAAAAAATCCAAAAACTTTTGACTGATAGTGCTGACAGAAAAAAAAAAGCCTGACCAGCTAAGGAAGTGGCCAAAATCCCTCTAAAACCACCCTGCTGACCAGCTATAACCAGGCTAGATGCTGTTTTTTTCAGCAGGTACAATGGCAACTCTATATATAAGCAAAATGAGGGAATGCATCATAAAAGTTTCAAAACTCTGCTCTCTTTTGTTACATCCTTGTCTTTATTTTTCATATTGGCAGTGCATTTTGCTGGCTTCTGTGGCAGATCACACAATAAATAAATGCATAATCACTTATCTTATATGCAAGTGTTGCCAAGTCCACAGTTTTCCTGCGGAACTGGGCTACTTTTTCACTGTTGTTTTTCAACTCCGTGGGTAGAATCGAACCCCCCAATGCGATATTTATATTTACGAAATGTAATTGAGCTAGTTTTGGACTACTTTTGAGAAAAAATTGGGCCAATTTTGTTGTGAAAACCTGGCAACCCTGTTCGTATTGTTCTTTTGCGCATACGAGTCGGTTCGGAACAATGATCTGTTCACACTGGAAATCTGATATTGGCCACATTTAAAACAAAATATGAAGAGCTA
Source organism: Labeo catla (assembly GCA_012976165.1). Taxonomy (NCBI): domain Eukaryota; kingdom Metazoa; phylum Chordata; class Actinopteri; order Cypriniformes; family Cyprinidae; genus Labeo; species Labeo catla. Next base: position 2,960,043 of record VONZ01000020.1, on the reverse strand, counting down.
CACAAAAAAATCAGGTCTGAGTTAAGCACTAAGTCTTGCAGTGTTGACAGCCTTACATCTTGTTTTTGACCACAAAATCAACAACGTCACTAAAGAAGTGTTTTTGGTTATGAGGGAAAGATAACCTTGTTCAGCTTCCCAAAGAAGCAAGCGTTAAGGCAATTATTTATGTTGATGTCAGCTTGCAGACAAACTCTTCACAAAAACTCTTCACAAAAACTTATGTGACTCTTTAGCTCCGTCCATAGCACGCCTCCAGGAGCTTGACTGCTTTCGGAGAGAAGAGGTACAGCTGTATCTTTTATAAATCTGATAAAACCAAAGACTCTTTGGAGATATGAAGGATGCAGTACTACTCTATAGGTACTCAAGATTAACATGGGATTGGAAGAGACTGTCTTACGTCCCCTTTAATCACACAATAGTGAGGCAGTTACATGAATCTAAACCGAATACATGGTACTGCAATAGCTGGAGGTTGCGCCACTTGCCTCATCAGCTCCTGTGCTGCAAGTTACTAAGGTCACAACTCATAGATCAATAGCCTAAAAATATCATTTCAAAATGTGCTGGCTATTCTGGGCCAAGCAAACATGCCGCGTCTGCTCAGTACAAACGGACCACCCCAGGCTGTTAATATTGGAGGCAAGCGCCACACCATTAGGGGGACAAATGTAATCTTTTTTTCATGTTTACACATGCAGTCATTGATACGCTAAGTGGTATATTTTGGAAATCCAATCTTGTGTCTGAAGAGAGGAGAGCAATTGTTCACACCGCGGGGAATACAGGCCTAATCCTGGTATTTTCACAGACCCTAAATATAGTAAGCCAAGTTTCAACAAACTGGCTTGTAAAATGTATTTGCACCATCTACTGAAAATTGACATCGGTTTTGACAAAGCGTTTCAACTGTCATATTAGTGTAATCACGCACACTCACAATAACAAAGTTTTAAGACACTGACACCAGAAGCCTTGTGAAAATAATTAGTCAAGTGTTTGCTTTCAGGCTGAACTAATAGAGCCTGCAGATCAGAAAACAGCTTTGACAGCTTTTACAAGTCCCTTATCAGCTGCATTAAAACCATAACATGCTAACATGCAATTAGAAGACAGATGTTGCATTAGGTTTCTTTTTTGCTTCTTCTCTCAGGCTTCATAATACATGTTCAGCAACGAGAAGATGGCACTCAAAGAACACTTCAACTGCAGGAACGGCCAGATGAATATAGATAAATCTATCAACTTATGTCAACTAGATTAATACGTAAAAGGAATAAAAGTGAGGTTTGATGTTAGCTCGAGATTGCCATCAAGTTCAGAAACAAGGAACAAAACGTTCTCAGCGAGGCAGAGGGGAAATGGAATAATGTTGCTAATGCTACCTAGGCTTGAACATTGATTACTATGGAGTGGAGGCAAAAGACTTAGCTACTTTAAACCTCTCGGAGTTCCTCTACCCTGGAGCTCAATTTATTGACCATGCACTCAGCAAAGCAGAAAGTAAGTAAAGAGAGAGACAAGGCATGTTAAATCTCTTTAGATAAGAGGGAAGTAACAGGCACTCAAGGACTCAATCAAGTGAGCCCTGTAGAATTCAAATGAGAGGCCCAAAAAGCAGAACTGATGGAGGCAAGTGTTCCTGATGCAGCTTCTCCCAGGAGAGAACGGCGCTCTTGTTGGATTATTAGCGTTGACTTATAAAGTCGGCACTAATATCAGTGACTGAGATACACTCTTATGTGTGCTGATACTGCAAATAGGTGAAAAATGGAATTCAGTTCAATCTGTACTTCCCGTTTAGGCCATTTGGCTTAAAGTCAGTTAGTTCAACATTTAAAGGGGTCATATGATGTTGCTAATAAGAACATTATTATGTGTATTTGGTGTAATGCAATGTGTCAATTTTCACAAAGCTCATTGGTCTAAAAAAGCAAGGTGAGCTATGATTAGGCAACTATCAAGTGCGTTGTGATTGGCCAAATACCAAATCAAGCCTGTGATGGATGTGTTATGCCCCTTACCATGTTGTGAATCCGTGTCCCAGCACGACGAGACAAAATCAATAAAACCCATTATAAACGAGGCATGTGTTGCATCCAGTTGGGACATAATTACAGATTATAATAACTTATACTGTCTTTTTACTATGTCTGCATTTGTGATCGTAGAAACGACCAACAAGCACTACTTTACACGTTGCGTTGTCGCATAAACATCTGCATTTATGATCATAGAAATGACAAAACTCGCTCAAAACTTGCATTTGACTAGTCAGTAGGAAATTCTTTAAATGTGAAAACGTACTTACAGGCTGTGAGTCAGAAGCGCCAGACTGTCCTTGCAAAGTTAAAACTGCCCCTTATAGAAACAGCCTTTGTGCACAGCCACATTGTAGGCTACGCTCCCAGGTTTAGGAAACAGTCTTCTGTAAAATGCGCTGCACAAACTCAAATATTTGCATTTTATTGTTCTGGAACAGTGTTGTAAATTTAATTTAACCACTGATTTCTTGTGTATTCATTTGGAAGGCCAAACAAAGTAGTTTCACTTTTGCAATGGAAGACAGCGTCTTCACAACATGGCGGCTACAACAATACTACATTGAGAATAGGATTGTCAAAAGGTACTGGGTTCGGTACTTTCGGTAAAAACGTCCATTTCCCGCTCACATTTGTGACCCTGGACCACAAAACCAGTCTTAAGTCGCTGGGATTTATTTGTAGCAATAGCCAAAAATACATTGTATGGGTCAAAATTATTGATTTTTCTTTGCTCCTCACCGAGCACTCACACATAAGCAGAACGGGAGCGTTTGAAAGCTGCGTCTATCAGCGGATCCATCTATATGCAGATGTATTAGGGATCTGCTGACACATGTGGCTTTCAAACGCTCCCGTTGTGCTTATGTGTGAGTGTTGAGTGCGTGAACACTGTGGCCAATCAGCGATGTTTAAAAATCGGCTCAACAGCGCTCAAATGTGAGCGGGAAATGGACGTTTTTAAAATTTCAGTACCGAAAGTACCGAACTCGGTACCTTTTGACAACTCAAATTGAGAACAATAGTTCATACTTTCTTTGTGTATACATTTGGCCGGTGTTATGCAAATCTTTCCACACCATGCTGTAGATTTGTGGAGGCGTGTTAACTTTTATAAAGAAGATATAAGAAGTTATATAAATTATAAGAAGTTTTATAAAGAATATCTTTTTGGGTTTTGGGACTTTAGTCTTTGCAACTTTACAGATCTTATATAGACACAAACAGTAATGGTACTATTTCCCCCCTTAAAGTTACTGACAATAAAATGCGGTGTTACTGTAATTGATTATATTATTATCATTTTATTTTAAAGTTCATCTGAATGAATGTGAAACTCACCTCTATTTGACAAACTGTAAACTCTAGTGTGAAGGCACACGACTAGCCGTCGCTTTGTCTCATACACATGCAAAGAAAGATACAGAGCGAGGAATTACCATGAGTCTTATTTACCATGGAGAATTGACACGCTACATGTAAACAATATTCTTTGTTGTATTTTCCTGTTAAAATAACTGCGTTCCTTTGAAATTCAGATTGTAAGAACTGACGGTTTCTCGGGTATTAGGCGGAACAAATGCACAAATGCAATCTCATTGGCTGGCGCTCACCTATTATCATCCCTGTTTTGATTTTAGCGAGCGAACGGAGACAACAAATCTACCCTATAATAATAAAAATCCATGCAGTGGTTTTTAATTAATCTGTAAAAATAATATCCCCTTTTTTTTTTTAAATCGAGCCATTCTCAGATGCCAGAGGCCGCTCCCACGATAGTTGATTGACATGAGCCTCTTACCTCAGATCAGCTGTAACAGTCCGACCTCCATTGTTTCAATGCCGGAGCAGGGATGCAAGTTAGACACGAATTGAGCGATTGAGGTGTTTTGTTGCTGTATTATTGTCATTTACTCCCGACATCTGAGCCGCAGTGGATGCAGTGGATTACATTTGTTTGTGAAGGGAATGCGCCTCTCGATCTACATAAATGCGTCTATGTTCGCGCAAATCATTCGTGATCCAGCTTCACCTACAGCAGAGGTGAGTACAATTTTTTTTTTTTATGAATCTTGGCAAATCACCTTTCCTAGTAACGTGCTAGTTAGCAAGTTTCGCGGCTAAACGCGTTAAATGTAGTTAAAGTAAACGGTCTCTTAGGGCAGCTCGTCACTCCACAGAGAAAAAGAGAGGGGTGGGGCAAGCAGAGCTCATTTGCATTTAAAGGAACAATCCCTCAGAATGATTTTTGCAGAATTCATTTTGACAAGGTAAAAAGGGTGTTGTTTTACACAACCATTGAGAATTTTTAACCAAAATATATTATAGACTTTTCAATAAGAATCATATCAACTTGTGGAAAAGGGGCATCCGATGACCCCTTTAAGGAATGGTTAATGTTTATTGGTAAAGAATCAGGAAATAAGCGACTATTTTGCTTCTGGAGTATATTTAGTGATTTGTAATGTTTGTACAGCAGGATTAAATGGTCTTCCTTTGGCTCTAGCACACTACGTCAAGCACAAATATTTACGATTTGTAGTCAAAGGCTATATTGGTTCATTTTTATTGCAAGGGCAGTCCTGCTGTTGCGTTAGATACATGTTAGTGTTTTCCATCTAAATTTATCCAGCCTGTATTCAGTAGTCCCTGCACTCCACAAGATTGTTTCCAACCGTAACAATGCGTTAAAAAAATCGTCGGCTGTAATAGATCCTTTCAAGAAAAAGTATGAGTCGCGATGAGCATGAGATGAAAACACAGAGTCCGTACACACGTTTAAGTCTGTCAGTGGCTCATCATAATTTATTTTCTGCTAAAATGTACAGCATTTAAGTGACCGACTAAAAAGGTAACTCATAAATACAGGACTGTTGCTCTGTTAATTAGTACAGTCAGGATATCCCTCTTACGTCAAACTGCCATTCTGTACAGGTACAAAGGCTACAAAATAAGCTATACAAACAGACACCGATACAATTTACCTTTTTACATGCCATCTGTTTTTGTCTATCAACAAGGCTACTGCTCTACATTTCAGTAAAATATAAATCAGATGTTTTATAAAGATAAAAAAAATCTACAGATGGAATGAAAATGTAAGTTTAAAGGCATTTCATAAAAGACCGACTTTGGAGTAAATTGACACTCATCATCATCATCATCATCATCATCATGATTATAATAATAATTTTGCAACTCTGCCCCGTTTGAAATGTTCACGTTTCCCCTTCCCCTTTGATTTAGATTTCTACATGTACAAATACTGATGTTGACTGTTCTTTGCTATTGTGACAGAAATTGCTTTAAATTGTATAAAAACAGAAAGCTGCCTCAGGTAAAGAAACTTGTTATAAAGTAACAAATTATACACAATTAGCAATAGAACCTTCCAAGCCGAACATGACGATGTTTTCAAATCTTTACAGTATTAGAATCAACAAAAATAGAGTTTAATTTTTCCTTCCGTACGAGGGAAACCTAACCAAGGCCATACATTTAATATAAAATCGCTTGCTATTAAGCACAACACTGTACAGTACTACTTTGATGCACTGTCACTAACAAAGACGTTATAGCATGCTAAGTATAACCTTACATTTAAAAAAATATAAAAGTCGATTTACAATAATTTAAATAATATGAAGGCATGAGTACAGACTTACATATATAACCTTGCGATTGCTAAAGGTACATTGAAAAGGCTCTTTTGTCCAAAAACATACAATGCAGGCACATTTAAAGGTTCCATAATGCAGGTTCCAACTTAAAGAAAACGTAACCTCCATTCAACTGCAACGCAGTTCGGGGGAGATTGACGCGTACACAAATGTTACATTTTAAATCTTATGCTGTAAGGCTTCCCATAAACAGGGGAAAAAGCTAAAATTTAGCCGATAAACAAAACTTTTTTGCATTCTTACCAAGTGCTGGTTCTTTCACAAAGATCCATAAAAGCGAACATTAACCGTGAAAACTAAATACCTCAAGTCAACTAGCTGACTTTGCAACATCACGACCTTTCGCTTTCAGGTCGTTGATTATCGTCTCATATAAGGCCCGTTTAAGGGTTGTTTGGACATGCCGGTATTCACGTAACCATGATGGCCTGCGGGGCTGTACATCATATTGCCATGGGGAGGGGCCTGCATGGGCTGCTGCGGGTAAGGCTGAGTACCCATCATGCCCATCTGCATAGAGTACTGTGGAGATTGATTCATATAGGCAGGATTGCCGTGGTAGCCCCCGTTCATCATGGGCTGCGTCACTCTGTAAGTGTTCATCGCCATATTGACGTTAACGTTCATGGAGTTGACGTTGTAAGCCGGGGCGGGCATGAGGTTCACCCCCATGTTCATCCGCGGCGGCATAGCCAGCGTCCTCCCGGGAGCCTGCATGGCTACGGTCTGGGGACCCCTACCGTACATCTGCTGCTGGTGGTGGGGCGGCAGAGGGGCCGATTTGGAGCGGATGGACACGGTGTGGTGGTGGTGGTTCTTGGGGGCCATTTGAGTTTGCAGCCTCTGAGACTGGGCCAGGTTCATGTTGGGTGTACCCATGTTGCGCTGCAGCATCATGGGCGGTGGAGTCATGTTGGGCGGCGGAGTCACGGTGGCCTGCGACTGGGGACCTCCGGCGGGTTGCGACAGCGACACCAGAGTGGGATTGTGAGGGCCGAGCTGCGTGGACAATGAGCCGTTGTTGTTTGCATAGGATGAGATGGAGTGCGAGGCAGAATGGCTGAAGGGCAAGGTGTGGTCCATGATGGTATTGGTGAGCTGTTGTAGCTTATGCAGGCTGAACGTGGCTGAGTGCTGACCATAGTGTCCGCCTCCATACTCTCCCTGGCCCATTCGGTCATACAGGCCCAGGTTGCTGGAGGGATTGTTAGATTCCGGGATGTCGGGCAGTTGCATGGGTGGAGCGAAGCTGGCCGACATGGAGCAGTGCGACAGAGGCTGCTGGTACTGGTGTTGTGAGTGTTGGTGATGTTGATGGTGCGGATGGTGCTGGTGATGGCTGTGGTGGTGGCTATGGCTATGCCCGTGCCCGTGCCCGTGGCCGTGCCCATGTCCGTGCGGGTGACTGGGCTGCCTCTCCGGCACGCAGCCTTGCGGAGACTTCACACTGCATCCCTGAGGGGAGCTCATGCTGGTTTGCTGGAGCATACTGCAAGCGCCAGTATTGTTCACCACAGGACCGGCCATCTGCTGGGACACAGCACAGCTGCTCTGACTGTGGCTGCCACCGGAGGAGAGGTTGCCATAGGAACAGCTGCTCTGGGAGGAGGCGCCTGTTCCTGCTCCTGTGCCACAAATGCTGTTACCCAGCGTGGAGTCGTAACTGCTGGGATTCTCGTAATTCTCTGTGGTGCTCTCGATGCTGCCTAAGTCACTGAAGCCGCTGTCCACCACCTGCTGAGAGTGGTCCGACACCGAGGGCACATCCATTATTGGACTCGTCTCCATGTTGTTATGAAGCGAGTGCACCGAGACAGTGCCCTGATCGGGGCTGATCTGCGTGTAGCCGCTTTCTAAAATAGACACCGCTGGACTGTTGACTGAACGGACAGATTGGCTCGGGTGAGAATGGACAGAAGACAGAGGGCTGCTGTGATCTGACTGCTGGCAGTCGTCCACAGGAGTCATCTGAGGGCTCTGCTCAACGTGAACATACCGCTGTAAGCTGTGGCAGGCCTCTTGAGTCTCCACGCAATCCTGAAAGTGCCTCTCCTGCTCAGACTCTTGAGTCAGAGACTGCACCGCTTGGGCCGTCTCCATGTCAAGCTCGGGACAAATGTTATGGTCCTCTTTTATTGCCGGGGTCAACGGGCCCATGTGCTTTTCTTCAGGCCGTTGACTGTTATCCTCTTCCTCTGTTTCAGAGTCTGGAGGATGATCTGAGTCCACAGTGTCGCCCTGTTGCATGCCCAAGCTCTTGAGAGTGCTTTCAGACGCAAGCTCCTCTGAGCAATGAGGCGGTGGGTCCGCAGGGCTCGGCTGCTCCTCAGGAGTTTTATTGTTATTACTAGGAGTTGGAACTGGCTCTGGGTCTTCTGTGAGGTCTCGTTCTGGGAGTGCCACCGGGTCGTCCATTCTCTGCTCGTGGCTGTCATCTTCATCATCCGCATCATGATCGTCCACATGAGATGGTTCTGGCTCTTCGTCCTCATCCTCTTCTTCATCTCGTTCACCCGGGCCCTTACCAACCCTGCCTTCTGCTTCACCCTCTGGCTTCAAATCTTTGACTTCTTCTGTATCTTGACTTGGCTCTTCCGCATCATCTATTGGACCTGATTTTGTCTCAGTCTCTTCAGCGCATGGAGAGTTTTCCACCGTTTCAGATTTGTCTGCTGGCTCATTCTCATTTACTTTGTGAGACTCGGGTGGCTCTGGAGTGTGAGGCTCTGAGTTGCAGTGGTCCAGCTCTGGGTCCTCTGGTCTGGGTTCTCTAATGGACTCGCATGGTTCTGAGAATGAGGCAGGACTGGCGTCCTGCTCCTCTTCTTGCTCCTGCTCCGCTGTGACCATCGGCGTCTCAGGAGGTGTGTAGAGGTTGAGCTTAAAGCCCATTTTGCGCTCCTTTAGTCTCCATTTGGGAGGACCTCGTTTGACACCTTTGGGCCAGCCTTTCTTCCGTTTTAGCGGTCGAGGATTGTCCTTTTTCACTGCTTCAGAAACACAAAAAAAGACGTTCCATGTTAATCCTTCAAATATGCAACAAAACAGTATGTGCTGTGAATATAAACAAGTATGGCTTTACCTTCCACATTCCCTTCTTCTTTAGATTGATTTGAGTGATTGTCATCTTCATATCTCCTTGGTCTTCCAGGCCGACGCATAGATAATCTCTGGCTCTTCTCCTCTTCCTCATCCTCGCTGCCAACCCTCCTGCTGGGTTGCGGCAGAGGGCTTTCTACATCAGAGTTTTCGAAAGGCTCATCTAGCACCTCTGTTCTCTCCGAGATGGTCTCGGTCGTGACACTGCTGTTGATTCGTGTTCTCCTTCGCCCTCTCTTCCGTCGCAGAGTTGGTGCCCGCTAAGGAAAAACCAACAACAATATACATTTAAGGGGACTGTTCACTTAACAGAGAAGTGCATATTGTATGCTTGAGAACATCTTGTGCTTGAGAATGGAATAAATATAGGGAGATGTCAAAGACTGTTAGACCTAACAACTGTCATAGCAAGAGCTGGCCACTTTTTTGTCGAATTGTCCCTAGTGCCCTTTAATCCAAAAAGCAGAGGTTTGGAGGAGACAGATACGGTCAAGGGTGATGCTAAACATAGGGAAATGTGGCTGCGTTGTGAATGGGTTGCTTCATGATCTAAATGCAAAAGCCCATCATTTAGACCACAGTGCCTACACCACAGGCCATTCATTTGGAAAGCTTAGCCTGCCCAAAACCCCAAATGAGAGTGTGCAGAATCAAGCTGACCACAAGTTCCTCACAACATACTCTCCCCCAGGCATTCTGGGATAGCAGTACCCCAATGCAAATAATCTGCAGCATTACTTGGTGATACAGAACCAAGATTTCCCACACAAATCATGAAAGCAATATTACTTAGTTATGGACTTAAGGGCTGATGGAAATTTCTGACTAATGGATAGTTTTGGATCTTTTTCCATCCAACTAAGTACACTTCCCAAATGATGAAGGAAATTCAATGTGAACAATGATGATACAAAGAGAACTAAAGAAATGCACAATATCACTGATTCTCTGATTCTAAACTTTACCTTTCGCTTGAGCCCCTGCCCAGACTGGGACTTGATTGCACTGTCTTCACCATCATCCTCGTCATCGTCGTCGTCGTCATCATCATCATCAGTGGTGCTTTCTTCGCTCACTTCGAAATCTTTCCCAACGTTGTTGGCAAACACTGAGTCCGAGTATCTTCTGCTGAAATTCTTGCACTTGGTTAGTGGAGGTCTTGTGCTACTGTAGCCCATCCCTGATGTCAAATTCCTGGTTGACGCACTACAGCCTGCACGACGATCTCCTGCCTGTTATGCCACAAAAACACAAACATGAGCTTGTCTCAGCCGCTCTGTACAGGCTGAAGCCAAGCAGACAAATAACATCTCAGTTATCCATTTTGCTTCCACAGCGCCCCTGCAGTGCAGAGATTGTCTCTTGATTAGCCGTTGATCTCAGCAACATTTATTTTTAAGCGGCTGTGGAAGATTACATTTCATGGGACATTCAGAGGCATTAATAATACAGGGCTTTGATTTAGGTCACTCAGGAAGCTGGGTTACTGTTGAAAGTGTTTTCAGCTATCTCTGTGAACTCACCCTGAACTCCTGAAAGGCAAACGATGGGATAAATTTAGCCCACTTTTCATGCAAGCATCATCTTGTAGCTAATAATGCAGAGCCAAGGAAGGAATGAGTGACCTGCGCTCATCGTGATGCTTAGTGAGTAAGTTTGAATTAAAAACATAAGCTCTGAGCTGCCACCAGAACAGCCTTTGATCATCTTACCAATTATGGTCGAGTTCAGCATTATGCAAAAAGAGCCAGGCTGTGTCAGAGGCCAAAAGGAAACAATAAAGGGGCATTTTACAAAATCTGCTGTTTCCACTGCAATATCTGCAACAGACATTAACAATGGAGACAGAACATAGTAATTTGATGCGAGACAGCTGTAATTGTAAACTGGACTTCAAGTCACTCTGTGGAACGTACTGATCAAGCCTCTGTATATGCCAGGAAAATGACCTGTTTGTTTGTTGTATATTTATATAAAGGTTGTTGCAGAAAGTTTACTCTCTAAGGATTAATCAACATTATTAAAAGATTAGTTCACTTCCACAATAAAAAAAAAAAATTCCTGATAATTTAAATCACCCCAATGTCATCCAAGATGTTCATGTCTGTCTTTCTTCAGTCGAAAAGAAATGAAAGTTTTTGAGTAAAACATTCCAGGATTTTTCCCCATGTACTGGGGAAAAAGCGGGCTGAAGGTCCAAATTACAGTTTCAATGCAGCTTCAAACGGCTCTACACAATCCCATCTGAGGTATAAGGGTCTTATGGAGCGAAATGATTATTATGGTTATTTTCTTAAAAAATTAAAAAAATATATATATATTTTTTAACAACAAATGCTCGTTGTGCACTAGCTCTGCGATTCACACGTGCGTCTTCATGGATTGCGTAATCATGTTGGAAAAGACTCGAGGTTAGTTCTTCATCTGAGTACTTAAGTTCAAAAAGGTAGGTTAGGGCAAAAAAAAAAAAAAAAAAAACCATCTCATTATTTTGTTCTCCAACTTCAAAATCGTCCAACATTGTTGTTTTACCTTTTTTTGTAAAGGCTGTTTGACTTTCTTTGCAAGCTCGCTTTGTAAACACTGGGTCGGTACTTTCGCCCGTTTCCACACATGCATGATTGCGTAATGCGTGAGGTCGAGCTAGTGCAAGGTGAGCATTTTTTTTTGGCCAATGGCCAATCGTTTTGCTAGATAAGACCCTTATTCTTCAGCTGGGATTGTGTAGATCTCTTTGAAGCTGCATTGAAACTGCAGCTTGGACCTTCAACCTGTTGGCCATCATTGAAGTCACCTATATGCAGAAAAATCCTGGAATGTTTTCATCAAAAACCTTGATTTTTTTTTTTTTTTCTTCACTGAAGAAAGAAATACATGAACATCTCGGATGACATGGGGCGAGTAAATGATCAGGAAATTTTATTCTGAAAGTGAACTAATCCTTAAAGGAACAATGCATACTTATTAGGGCTGTCAAATGATTAATCGCTATTAATATTAATAGTTTGCCTAATAAATGTGTGTACTGTAATTATGTATATATAAATACACACAAATTAATGTATATATTTAAGAGAAATGTTATGTACAAAATATTTGTATTTATATATAATATAAATTATATAAAAATTATAATAAATACATATACTTCTAAATATTTACATGAACGTGTTTGTATTTATATATACACCTAATAATTACACACAGTACACATACATATATATTAGGCAAACTTTTATTTTGGATAGCCCTAATACTTATGGGGGCTTTTTTGAAAATATTGGTATACCTATGAGTGTCTGTGATTACCACAACAACATGATATGATTAGCTACACCAACATCACTGACAACGAGTAGAAAGTCTTACAAGACTTGTATTTAAAAAATAAGTAATTGAGCAAGTAGTACATCTGCCGTAATAGATGTTTTCTTTGTTTGTGGACATGAAGTCAACAAAAGAAGAATGATAGAAGCCTGATTTTCTGCCAAATCATACCTGAAAGCTCTGAATATGAATCATTATTAAAGGCTTAACATAGTTGACTGCAGAGTGAAGCAAAAATGTGGTTTTTAAACAGATTAAATTTATTTATGTATTTGTACTGGCTCTATAATTCGTTTCTGATGGGAAATTGAACAATAAATCCTTGGTAGTTTAGCTTTAAGTATTAGAGCACTGTGTACTTGGACAGAAAACAAAAACTGGGTTCACTAAAATCAGGTGTGTTCAGTCTCTGATCAAATCATGAATAGACCTTTAAGCCTACCTGTGCTATAGCACTCTTCAGCTCTCCTGGTGGGCTTCTGCAAACTAAAGCTGGAGTCCAGCTCAGGCAGTCAGGATCAACCTCATGAAGCCGTGGCTTCATTCTCAGCCTATCCATGTGCTCCTCAATCAGCTGATGTCTTCGGATGATTACAAACCTACATAAACATGTTAGGAAACATTACAGACTTACAATCAGAAATTGTAATTCGGTATTAATGCACATGCAAATATAGCTATAATTGTGTCCACACCCCTCACTCTGGAATGTGGTAATGTCTTTAGAGATGATGCAGTGTACTGAAAGCATGTGAGTGAATTGTCAGATTGACAGATACCACCACAGTTAAACCCACCTGCCATCCTGGAAATCAATCATGTTGAGCTGCTGAAGTGTGGTAGCGATGTCATGTGGACACATGCCCGTGGCTCGGCTCATTCCCCTGATGCTGACACTCTTATCTGGGTGGTTGTGCAGGTACTCCAGTATGACACTTTTCCAATAAGCCAAGTAGGACAGACGACCCAGATCAGATAGAGGCTTCTCTGGGGAGCCAGCCTGGCCCTCTAGCCTGGAAAGTAAGTAACCTGGAAAGACAGGAAGAGAGACAAAGAGAGGAGATGAGAAAAGATTGTTTATGAGTACTGTCGTCAGACAGGGTTTCAGTGTCACTGTGACAAAACATAAAACAACTCAATCACAATTTATGAAGACATGGAGTAATGCTTCCATGCAGCTTCGTAAGGTCTTGAAGCACATTTCACAAGCTTGGCTTGAATGATATTTTACATATAAACAACAGCAAGATTCTCAAAGCTAAACAGTTATTTGTAAGAAATTTAACAATTATGTATTTCAATCTAATGGCTAAAGACTGGTCTCTGTTCTTGTGTTGTCAGTGTTAAAATCAGAAAAATCTTTTAGGCCTCACAAATTCTTTGGTTTTTCAGCTTTTTTGAGTAATTGAACTCTTTCCAACAATGACTGTATGATTTTGAGATGCATCTTTTCACACTGAGGACAACTGAGGGACTCATATGCAACTATTACAGAAGGTTCAAACGCTTTACTGATGCTCCAGAAGGAAACACGATGCATTAAGAGCCGGGGGGTTCAAAGGGTTCAAATACACAAAAATGCTGAAAAAACAAAAACTTTGTGAGACCTGAAGGATTTTTCTGAAGAACAGCAGGCAGTTTAACTGCTCAAGACAAACAAGGAACTCATGAAAAACTATCACTAAACAACAACAACAAAGAAAAAACACTGCTGTGGATCATTTAGGCAACAACACAGTATTGAGAATCAAGTGTATGTAAACTTTTGAACAGGGTCATTTTTATAAATTCAACTATTATTTTCTTTTTTGGACAATATGTAAATGTCTTTTTTGGTGAAATATCATATTCAGGTCAGTACCAAATTAAAAAAAAAAAAAAAAAAAAAAAACTAACATGCATTTTGTATGATCTCTCTTATTTTGGTAAAATAATTAACATTTTATGTAAACTTTTGACTTCAACTATGTAATTTCACTTTTAAACTGACTAATAAGAGTTATGTACATATAAAGAAAATATTTGGTCTTATTTTTGACTAGTTAAATTGTGAGCTGATCTTGTGCTAAGCAAAGTAAGATTTAGATTATTTTTTACACTCTAAGCATTTGCCTTTTGCATTGCAAATGCTCTTCTGATTCTACAAAGAGAGTAAATCAAAACATTCACAAGCAAGCAAATTAGATCATGCACTACATTCAACTGTATATAGACACATGCAAACCCAGTACTCAGTACCATGAAACAGGCACTCTTTCCATCATGACTGTGTAGTCTGAAACATCTTTTTGCTTCCACGCATTGCATGTGTTCATGTTGCAAACAATCTTATGCTCTCATCTCTCAAGACTTTCAAACCAGTTAATGAATAACTTACTAAAATCAATGAGGAACCTCCCAAATCCTTGCCTTTGGTACTGAGGCATGATCATTATGCAGGAGACATTGTACTTCTGCTGGCAAAGCTTTTCCTGTGGGAGAAAAAGAGAGAAAGATAGAGCGTGTCAGCGCACTGCCAACGCTTGCAATTCACTGCACCTGCCATTGTCCTGAACTGCACTAAACAACCACCAAAAAACCCATCAAACATATTGCAGAAATCCAAAAACGAGCACCGTACAAGAAATCCTATCTTTAGCAACCCACTAGATAACCCGCTGTTAATTTTACTCCACTGTCATAGGATATATACTTCATAACATATCTAAGGGTTGTAATACCTTTGAGAAGTATCCAACAAGATGACAACCCTTCTCATCATTTTGTGTTAGAACATAGAAGAGAAAAGGCTCCACGTCGTAATACAACGTCTTGTGGTCCAGAAAAAGTTTTGCAAGCAAACAAAGGTTTTGGCAGAAGATTTTGCTGATATTTCCATCAACCTGAGCAAAGACGACAAAATGGGAAACAATTAGAGTCAGGTAGGCCATACAAGGACAGCTGGAGCACATGTGAAGATCACAACTAGAATTTTAATGCATTTCCTGTTCACGAGACAAACAAGATATTGAGTCCTTAAAGAATTGGCTTAATCTGACATAATTAATTCATGCAAGTCTACTTCTCATCCATGTGTCTTTCGACAAGCTTGGCACTTCATAGCCTTTAATCTCTGGACATAACCCCCTCTTGTTTTAATTGCAAATGCAGATGATAAATTAGGATCTGGATGAAGTTGTGCATGTGCCCCCTGTGTGAGATTTAAGAGCAAGCACTGACCTCAAACACAGAGAGGTTATCCTTCCTGTAGATCTCATTAGCTGGCGGGTGAAACCACCCACATTTCTTTGAATGCCTCTGCAGAATGTCCTGGCTTTTCATGTACTTTAAGCAGAACTCGCAGAGATAAAGCTTCGGTAATCTGAGGAGGTGAGCAGCAATTAATTATAACGAAGAATGTGGCATAAGTTACAAGAGCAGGGAGAAACTCTAAATCACGTACTAGTTTACATTTGCTTAAGGCTGTATCTGGCAAACATGCTGTAAAAAATGTTTCTGAATTCATTTCAGACTTACCTTGAGTATTCTGGAGGGTATGGTGAGGAATACCAAGTTTGTATTTCATATTTCCCAAACTCAATCAAAGGAGGGGATTGTCCTTGATCGCCACCAGTTTTCTGTTTTTGAAATAGATCACACATTAGAACAGAGTTAAAATACTTACAAGAATTAGATTTTTATATTTCAGCCACAACGGTAAGGTGTTTGCTAAGGGTTGTGTAAAGATGCTAAGCTGGGCTGCTGGTCTAAGGTGACTTATGCTGGACTCCCAGTAAGAAAAATGCCTAAAACCTCTCTAAAAGTCCAGACTGGGAGACCAGTTAATCTCTCCCTTTCTCTCTCTCTATATATGAAGAGTTCAGATGCAAAACCAGCTGAAAGTTATCTCGGTCAAAAATGAGATAATGATCCTGAGTGAATGCTCCTGACACACATTATACGTTCATCAAATACTTTTACTTCAAACTCGCTAAAATCCAGCCTCAGCCCAATCAGAAGTACCAGTACTTACATAGAAACCTATACAAAATAGCCAGAAAGAAATGCTAATTTTAAAGAAAAACGTCAGATGGATTTAGAGGCTTTTGCATCTGAACTCTTCATATATAACAAATATAGCATTTTTTTTTTTGTTTTTTTTTTTTTAGAAAGTGACTTGGCGATTGTTTCGCTAGATAAAACCACTAACCCATTATTCATATAAATAAATTTAGATTAATCTTTATTAGGGCTACTAAAGGGATTCAGTCAAGAGCAGTGAGTGATTTTGATTGCTTGATTAACGTCAATGCCAGAGACAACAGCAACTAAATTAGGCTCCTGTCTTTTTTTAAAACCGAACGCACAGGTGCAAAGTATTGAAACACGTCCAATATTCTCCCAACTGTTTACGTTCACATAAGATGTAACCAAGCATGTTTACATAAATACTCATCAAAATGGACAATGACATCATTTTGTGTGTATTTCTCCGTTTATGAGTCACTAAAGAGTACACGTGTGCTGTGTGAGAGGCGCTGCTTCTGTGTGCGCTCAAAAAACGGGCCGAATTGAGATCTCTTTTGCGTCATCAAATCTATCCATATGTCTGCTCTTCTCTTACTCCCAGATATTGACATTAACGTTTTATGAGGCGTGCAGCAAATGTATGGTAGCTTATGTCCCGCCGGAAAGATCAATAGGTTATGATACAGTTCATACGTAACGTTTCGCGTCTAACTTCCTAACCACACAGCAGGTTCGTTCTAAATGAATCTCTTCTCAAATCATCCCTCCCTAACATTTTTGTCTCGTTTTTATTCATTGATAAAAATGTTGACAGATTTTTAAATTATTCGTCCACTATATGGAGAAAAATCCTGGAATGTTTTTTTTCAAAAACCTAATTTTTTTTCGACTGAAGAAAGAAAGACATGAACATCTTGGATGACGTGGGGGTGAGTAAATTATATTTAATTTTAATTCTGGAATTGAAATAATCCTTTAATTTTATTTTACACTAGCAATATTTAGGTCAATGTTTTCAACTAAGCTTTTATGTAGTCGAGAAACTGCAGTGAGCTCTTAAACCTTCTCTTCAGTTGACAACGGGTGGTTTACTCTCCACACCTTTGCTGTGATCTCCTTGACGTGTCTGAACAATTTCAGATCCTCTTCAGCCACATGGTCATTGAGTAAAGTCATCCTTCCTTCCTGCGGCTCTCTTCTTGAGCACCTCTCGGGATTAAAGGCTGTGAGAGGTCAGAGAAAAAAAAGATCTTTAGAAGTCGATATTTGCAGAATATAGTAAGAAGAACTGAAAAGATGCTGACACAAAACCCAAAGCTAATATAAACAAGCACTAACTAACTTGGACTTGTTAACACGGCATTCAAAATCACAACTGCTAGCATGCAAATCACTAGAGTCATGGAAAGGAAGGCTGATAGGAAAGGCTCATATCAACATTGCTGGCCAACACACTAACCTCAAACCTTTAACCACACATCACAGTTTGTTTCTAGGCAACAGTGACCTCTAAACAATACTCCATTTGTGCAGAGGTTGAGAGGGAACCAAACCAGGAGCAAGGGTCATTTGAAATGCAAACACTTTACATTAAAGTGCTTGTTACTAAAGGGAAAAAGCATTAACAACTTGGGTTTGAGAGGCAGGTGTGAGCAGCATGAGGACGTGAGCAGAGAGCAGAAATCTAAGGCTTTAGTGGCTTCAGAATTAATACAAAAAATACTGAAGAAAAAGGTTAAAACCAAAAATGCAGAGATGCAGTATTAGTTGAAAAACAAAAAACAAAAAAATCCATGTTATTTTGCTTCTAAAAATGAGGAAGATGAGTTAAAACGGTTGAAGATGAAAAAGCCAGTCGGCCGTTTGGAGGTTCAGGCCCCTGTGCTTACCATGGTTTGGGTCTGGTTTTACTCTTCCGTCTGCCAATCTGCCCTTCCCTGGTGTGGGGTTCTCCCTCTGCGGGGAGGCCTTAAACCTAAACCTGCCTAGCAGCTTGTGCTTTCTCAAGAAGGGAGCTCGTTTGAAATGGAGCGCCGACTTAAACGGCCGGCCCCGCTTGGGCGGCCATCCTGAGGCTGAACCGGACAGGGATGCTAATTTACTACCGAAACCCTTGACGGACTTCTTTCCTTGCAGCTGCAGGGACGTTTTGGGCGAGGTGGAAACGTCCTGGCTGCGGCGCGCTCGCTTGGGCGGTGCGTAGCTGGGGAGTCCCTTCTGCCGGGACTGTCCCTGAGTGGTAAAGATGTGAGACAGTCCATCAAACAGTCCCTTCAGCTGGTTGTTGCCTGGGAGACTACTGAGGGACGGGCCGCTAGACTGGGAGGAGGAGCTGTGGGGCGAGTGGGCGGAGAAGGGCGAGGACGACTGGGCGGGGTTCAGCGAGATGGGGCTGTGTCCTTGCGAGGGGGACGGGGTAAGGAGAACGCTAGACGGGGTGTTTAACCTCACACCTGGCGTCGTCACGCTGCCGTGGCATTTCCGATAGCCCCGCTTCCTCTGCCTGTGCTGATTTGAGGAGCCCGACGCCTCACCGCGCAACCGGCGGCCCAGCGGCGAAGGCGTGAAAAATTTGGAAAGCCCGTCAATGAGACCTTTGGTTTTCTTGTTGATTGGGGGCAACGTAGTGAGGGTGGGTGTGGATGTGAGGGGGTCAGTGAGACTCCTGCCGTCTGTGGTGGGTATAAAGGTGCTTGATGAGGGTGGGGTACAGAAAGTGCTTATGGAACCCCTACCATGCCGTGCTTTTTCAGACAGCTCAACGGATCCCGGACCACCATTGTCAGACCTGTGAAAGTAGACGAGACGATGGTTGCGATTAGAACACAAGCCACAAATGAACGCGTGCACATCTCGACTGTGACTAAGCCTGAGCCTCGGTTCAAGAGCCTGATTTCACAGTTTCAACAACACGTTCCACCGTGTCTATCAGTGCTCATCAAGCCTTTAGGAGAGATGTAATCCCTAAAGTCTTGCACATTTAAAAGCGTGCCGACCCAGACTCGCCCAGTCCAACTGACAGCGTTCCTACTACACAGCCATATGTTAAAAATAGACTGGCAAAGAATGCCCCAGGCTAAAAGTACATTGTAGCAGCCATGCTAATTTTAAACCATTCGGATGAGAGGCTATGAAAACCTACATGTACTCTCAAGGCAAGGTTGTGAAGGACAAAAATCAGAGTAGGCCATCAAAAAGAGCATTGCAGTTTACAGGCAACATACTGATGCGAGACCTGTAACCTTAAGCCTGAAGCATAATGAACGAGATGGATGAAGTGACTTATCGTACATTGTTGGATGTGCTAGATTTTTTCTTGGCCTTCCTGGCTTTGCATATCGCCTTTTGATCTGGGCCGCTGTCTTGTGTAGCAACCGTTTTCCCTCCTGCTCCTTTGGCCTGCATACTTGGCAGATCCACATTCCTGGGGGAGGTCCAGAGAAAAAAAAAAAAAAAAAAAAAAAAAAAAACGAGAGAGAGAGAGAAAGAGGGTGAGACAAAAAGAGAGAAGCATTTCAAGGATGGTTCATCATGTCTGCAGCCGTGACACTTTTCAGATATGTCTTTGTAGTGCTGAGCAGAGATGACCCGCTGTGCTTTTCCCTTCATTTCCACTGTCTTGAGAGGAAAAGAAAAACAAGCTTTCTACAGGTAACACACCAACAAGGAAGCACTGAATAAACGGCTTTGAAGTTGTGTGGGGTGCTCTTTTACTGACATGGCTTCAGCCTTCTCATCCTCTTTACAGAGGGAAAACAACAAACGAACACAAATTAAATGACTAGAACTTTATCAGATTTTGCGTAACTAATTACAGCTAAATTTGCATTGGTGTTTAATATAGAACTGAAGCTCTCAGATATCTTGTGCAGATACAGAAGCAGACAGATAACAAGCATTATTAATTTTCTATATTCTTTTGATCTTGACATTGAGCATGAATGAAAATCTTGACCCAAAAAAAACAAGACAATCAATCAAACGCATACACTGTAACAAACAATTTGTTGAGTCAACTTAAAATAATTTGTAACCTGACTGCCTTAAAATTTTAAGTTCAGTCAACTCAAAAAAAGGTTTTTTCAACTTGAAATGTTAAATTATACTAAATGACAACTTATTGAATCAACTTAAAATTAAGGCAGCTGGGTTACTTACCCATCTGTTAAGTTTAGCAAACACAAATATCTAAGTTGTTACTTAGTACAACTTAACATTTCAAGTTGACTAAACTTATTTTAGTTGACTCAACTTTTTATTTTAAGGCAGCAGGGTAACAAATTATTTTAAGCTCAAACAACAAATTGTGTTTTTCTGTGTGACTCAACAAATTGTGTTTTTTATTTTTTACAGTGTAGCCTGTTGCTAACTTAGTCAAACTATAAACTATAACCCATGTGAATATACTTTCTAGTCAAATGAATACAGGTTTGTCATTTTGTCTGCGGCAGACTCACATAGTCCCACAGGGCCATTCACACAGGAAGCATTCTTAAAGCAGAAATGCAGACAGACGTCTTTGGTCTCCCTGTTCTGTTAGCTTCTCACACTATGATTAGCAGAGTTATTTTTGCTATAATTAATCACACTAAATTAACGTGTTAAATTGACATCCTTAACATGCAAGTTTTAGTTAAAGCATTTTCTTTCACCCATAACAGAACCCAAATGAAATTTGATGGGATTTTGCATGGCAGAATGTCACCTCCCTCCAGCAGTTTCAGACATTCAGCACTGAAGGCTCTTGTAAAATTAAGTGAAATGAACCTGTTCTGCTCTATTGAAACACTTTATGATGCTGCTCCCTTTTTATCTTGGCACTTACATGCCCATTTCAGACAAACTGCCATTAACTGAAAAGGACAAGCACAGTCATTTGCAAGCCAGAGGCGAAATCATTAACAACGAAAAAGAGACTGGAAAGAGAGGGTGAGAGAGAGAGAGAGAGAGAGAGAGAGAGAGAGAGAGAGAGAGAGAGAGAGAGAGAGAGAGAGAGAGAGACAGCCACTAAATAGTTCAGGACGCAAGGTACATATCATCTTACTATTATGTAACCAGAAGCCTTTGTGTAATGGCACATTTAACAGCTTCACCTTGAGAATGGAAAAATCCACAGAGGCAAACAAAAGCCTAATGTACCTTTTGGCATTCTGGAGAGCGGTGGGTCACAACACTCCATATGGAAACCCCTGTCACAGGAGTCACAGAAGAGCATCTCGTCCTGGATCCACAAGGACGCACACACACAGAGAAACAATGTGTCAGACACGCAAAAAATAAGATGCAATCTACACAAGTAAACAACATCCTGCAGTAAAAGTGTCACAACACAAGCATTGCTCTGACACTATAAAAGACGTCAACAGGAACTGGGCCAAGGCCATCAGTGCATTTGAAAAGAACTTACAGCATTCTTCCCCTGAATCTGACAGGAACTGCATGTTTTGCATTCGATGCATTGCCATCGCAGGGCCTTGACATTTGCAGTCAAATCAGCGGAGAACTTCAGGCATGATGGATGGCCTTTGAGGAGAAATGCGGAATAAAACAAACAGGCTTTAGAGAGAGAGAAAAAGAGAGAGTCTCCAAACATGCTCAATTAAAAGAGCGACATTACCTAATCCTTTAACTTTGGCAGGAAACACAAAAGCCCTTGCTGAAACATTACAGGATAAATGTTAACAGAGACTTAATCAAGCGGAGAGAGAACATCAAAACGAAACAAATGAAAGATTCCCCCGACCGTGGATCAGTTAAATATTTACACGTGGCATCAACAATGCGAAAAGCCATGCGTGAAGACTTTCCAAAATCGGTGTCTAAAAGCACTGTATTATCAAACACTTCTGAGCAGCTAATTAAGGATAATTTGATCTTAACGAGGCAGAAATGGTACGCGCATACACCGTAATGGCAGTCGATCCGTTATAGTCATGTAAAAGCATGCACTCCTGTCCCTGAGGGCTGCGAACCAGCTGCGGTTTACAGTGGGAGTGCATTTTCTATACTTTCATGAACACTTAATGAAAACCACCTCTGCGTTGTTAAGTCAAACTCAGCCATAAAAATGTCACCGGGAGAACAATTCCTTGTGGCATTTCAAAATCACTGTTCAAAACAAATTACGACATAAGAGCAGGTAATTTAACAGGAACATGGCAATTCTGTCTGGAGGAGGGAAAAAATAAATAAATTAGACGAAAGGAAACAAGCAAGCGAACTTGAAGCGGGGGGGGAAAAAAAAAAAAAACGTCTTATAAACTGCACACCTTTCAGCTTGAATCCATCTGTGATTGTGTAAAACCCTTCTACCAATACTTCCACAGAATAGACAATTTTTATAGTTTAAAAAAGCTACCTTCTTTAGCCTTCAAGCATCTTGAGATATTTTACCACACTTCTCAAACATATAGCCTTACACAAATCACCAAATACCCTCACAAAAAACATACACTTCCAGTCAATCGTTTTTGAACAGTAGGATTTTTAATGTTTTTACTATTTTAAATAACTGCTTTCTATTTGAATATATTTTAAAATGTAATTTATTCCTGTGATCAAAGCTATATATATATATATATATATATCTCTATCATTGAAAACAGCAAAGTACATTTTTTTTTTTTTTTCAAGATTCTTTAGCAAGGATGCTTTAAATTGATCAAAAGTGAATTGTAAAGACATTTATAATGTTACAAAAATGTCTATTTCAAATAAATGCTGTTCTTCTGAACTTTCTATTCATCAAAGAACTCTACTCAGCTGTTTTCAACATAATTGTAATAACAACAACAACAACAAGTTTTTTTGAGCAACAAACCAGCATATTAGAATGATTTCTGAAGGATCATGTGACACTGAAAACTGGTGTAATGATGCTAAATATTCAGCTTTGAAATCACAGCAATAAATTACATTTTAGAATATTTAAATAGAAAACAGTCATGTTAAATTGTAAAAATATTTCAAATTTTGACTTTTTTTTTCTGTTTTAAGTCACAAATTTTACTTTTCAAAAACTTTTGCCTGGTAGTGTACAAGCTATCAATAGCCTTCATAACACACATATGTGGACACTATCATGGAGACCTGGGATAGCACTCATCAGATGGGGGATTCACCAACTACTCCACTATTGCCACTAATTCTTCCTCATAGCACGAATTAACACTAGGGGTTTTTACTAGTGAACACAGTTATACAGTCATTGTACAGTCATATCTCCATTGTGAAAATGGATTACTAAATAATTAAAAAAAAAAATAAAAATAGGTTCTTTAAAACAGTGATAGGTTCAATATTCACCTATGACCATCTTTCTCCCTGCCTCATCATCTGGCTGGACATTTCCTGGGCTGTTTCAAAGATTTATACAATCTCATTGCACTCTGATTTGTGATGTACCAAAACGTTGTTCACCAAAAACAGTGTTTTCCAGAAAAAAAAAAAAAAAGAAAGAAACTGAATCGGGCTAAAAATATGAATCGTAAATTCAGCAGATTAAACAACACAATTTAGATACTGAGAAGCAGTTTGCATGTAAAACGATCCAGGTTTAAACATATTTAATGCAAACACTGACTAATGAGGATGAGATCTTGTCAGAATATAGTGTTTATAGTTGATGAGACACACGCACCCGATCTGATACGAGATGAGAGGCATGCAGAGAAATGCAGATGGACAACAAACACTGCTGCGCATCAATCTCATACAAGACAGTCAAAGCACATTGCGGTCAAAATTCAAACTCCATTGCATATTGAGTTCAGATTTGTTTTCCTAATTGTGCATGCACTATGTCCAGCAATTCAAATACTTAAAAATAGAAGGCATATTTTGATTTTGCATTTTACTTCTGGGTCTTGGTTGATTAATAAAGAGCATTTCCTGTTCTTAAACAGACTACACATGTGCACTTATCTGCCCCATGCACTCAAACAATCTAAACAACAACTTATGTAATATACTCTAGGGTACAGATGCACTTGTATTATGAAAAATCGTTATTTCAAGGGAATTGTGATCTATTTTTTCACACAACTAATAGAATCTGTGTTTTAAACAGTTATTTAAACAACATTTTAATAAGTAGCCTTAATGTTATAGAAAGAAGACACCAACTGAAGTAGGTTAAGAGAAATCAATCAAAAAAAAAAAATACACAACTGGTAGTTGTTTTTAACAAGTTACAAAAGTTTTGGTTTACCTTCAAAGTGATGCTTTTAGTGCATCACTCTCTCTATGTTTGACTCAATCACAATCATATAATGTGATATCAATTGACCCTGCTTATGACTGAAGTACTGTACTATTGAAACATTTCAAAACAACCGATAATTACGACCAGGTGTCTAAACAAACATCGCTGGTTTGCTTACAGCTAAATGGTTAGTTACAAAGTTTGATTCACACCAGTTCTATGATAACTTGCTTTCTGCCACTTGGCAAAGACATTGAGATGATGCACTGTCCATATATAGGCACTGCTCAGGCTGAGAGTTCAAACATGGGTCTTACCGCTACTCCCACAGTCAGCACAGGACAGCAGCTCCTCAGGCCTCTTGTCTCGATTGGACTCCTTTGTGCCCAAACAGAAGCTGCATATGGGTATGGGATCAGCACGTGGCTACAGAGAGAGAAGGGGGGGAGAGCATGCATTTAATTGATGTAAACTTTACTGGCAACATTTCTTTAAATTCCTCTTAGGTCAAAAGTGCATTAAATCATTTTACGTACACGCATACACACGCCAAGATTTGAAAAGCAGTACGACTATTATTAAACACAAGGCACATGAGTGGCATAGACAATGAGTACAGATTGGAAGATAAAAGATCTGGCATGTGTTTTGATTAGCTTTGTTTGAATATCGGGTGTCAAACTAGACAGGTGGTTACAAACCCAGGGAGCCGGCTAGTTATTAAGCATGTGATTATAGAGGACAGATACGCAGTGCCAGATATAAAGCAGTTCCTGGCAGAGAAAGAGCACCAACACGAGTCTAATCAATCTCAAATCGCTCCGTTAAACGAAAACGCACATCGTAGGGATGTTAGATGTACTGATACTTTAGTACCAAGTACATGAAAATAAACATACTAGTAAGAACAATACTAGCCTTTTAAATAAAAAATACAATCAAAATAAATAAAATAAAAATAAAATTTATAAAAGTTTGGAGTCAGTAGGATTTTTTTTCCCCAAAATCAGCATGTATAAAAGTGACGAAGAAACTTGCAAAGTTGTAAAACACTTTTTTTTTTTTTACCTCCTAAAAATTATCATAGTTTCCACAAAAATATTAAGCAGCATTACTTTTTTTTTTTGTTTAATAACAGGAAATGTTGAAATGTTTCTTGAGCACCAAATCAGATTATGATGATTTCTAAAGGATGACGTGAATTACTGCTGAAAAATCAGCTTTGCCAACACAGGAATAAATTACATTTGTGACCACAAAATGTAAGTGTCAATTTTTTATTGAGAAATTTATACATCATCTGAAAGCAGAATAAACAAGCTTTTCATATGTGTGGTTTGTTAAATAGGACGATATTTGGCAAAGACACAACTATTTGAAAATCTGGAATCCGAGGGTGCCAAAAAAAATAAAAAATAAAAATAAATAAATAAAACAAAATAATAATAAATTAATTAATTAATAAAAAAAACATTTAAAGTTGTCAAAATGAATTTCTTAGCAATGCATATTACTAATCAAAAATAAAGTTTTGATATATCTACAGTAGGAAATAATCAATATCGTACGGAACATGATTTTATTATCCGAAAGATTTTTGGCATAAAAGAAAAATCTATAATTTTGACCTATATCAAAAATTAAGTTGATATATTTATGGCAGGTAATTTACAAAATATCTTCATGGAACATGATCTTTACATAATATCTTTGGCATAAAAGAAAAATCGATAATTTCGACCCATACAATGTATGTTTGGCTATTTCTACAAATATACTGATGCTACTTAAGACTGGTTTTAAGATTTAAGATTTTATATTTATTTTAAATTGTAATAGCATTTCATAACATTATGGTTTTTACTGTATTTTTGCAGCCTTGAAAAGCATAATATAACATAAGGATGTATGTCGTTGTTGTGCCACCCCTAGTACATTCTAGCACTGAACATTGTAGTGTGTTCAGGTATCCCAAGATCTCTGGAGATCAGATGCAAATCTAGACGCAGAATGCATGAGACGTGATACCACAAACAGGAAATTAAATCCAAATGTCTCTTTCAATTTAGGAGGCATGCTGCATTTGACTACTGTAAAGATCACATTCTTGTGTAAAAAGCAGCAGCCAAAACAACAGACATCAAAAGCATGCAATAAATCTGGTACTACTGATGAAAGATAAAGGATGCCCAGCAGGATGTGTGTGCACGTCATCACTCACACACACACACACACTGCCTTGCCGTATCACCGAGCGCTGTGATACACAACGCTGAGCCTGTGTAAATATTGGCAATGGGATGTTATACAACTGCGAGAGGTGTAGCCAGTGCCCTCTGAACGAGGGCAACGCAAGGTGCTGATGCCAAAAGAAGATTAGAGGGAACCGAACAGGCTCAGCGAATAGCTCTCGAGATAAGACTGTATCTTTCCTCCCACGAAAGCCTGTGGCATGCAGGACTCGTGTAGTGGAGATCAGAAAAAGGTTACATGGAATCTAATGGCAGAGTCTGCCACCACACCCTCGGGTCTCCAAACAGTTGCGTCTAAATCTCGGCACGGGTTGCGTAAGCCCATTCAAGCCCGAGCCCTTCGAATCAGCGTCAGACGCTCACAAAAACACACCGGCCTCCAGAGAAGAGGAACCGGTAGAACTTGAGAGTAAACAAGCAAGCAATTCGGCTCAATTCTCTCCCAAAAGGCTTGTCAGCAAGAGACGGAGCGTTCTGTTGGGGGATGGTGTATATTAGATGCAGATGGGGCATTAGAAGACGGAGTAAAACTACATCTAGTGGGTATGTTCTCTGTACCATCTCAAGAGAGCCACTCAGGCTGAGCTCCCGCTGTGCCGTGTTGATAAATATTGAGTGTCTGTTCTGGTGAGAAACCTGTTGAGAGTAATGCCAGACTAATTGTTTTATGCAACAGGCAATCAATCCCTAGCCTATTAATCATTTTGGCAGACCATCAATTTGCAGATGGGTTATTCATAAACATTGCAAGTTTTCATTTAAGTGCCAATTGAAAGGCTCCAATCGATGGCCCCTGAATGATACGCGCAGCTCTTCATACGAACGACGAGTCGGTTAGTGCTCAGAAATAAATGTGCGCTCATTGCCTATAAAGGGCTTCTCTCCCCGAGGGCAACATAATCACGATACACAACAAAAATCCCACCATGCACATAACGCTTGACCTCAATTGCCTCCAAACAATACATCTGTATTCACGCACAGGAGGGGAAAAGCACAGGCACCGCCGCCTCGTAGAAATACAAATAAACCCTCTACTGCAGCTCTGCACACCACATCATTCAATAACATTAGCGCTAAATTGATTTCAATGGCAGAATTCCACTGCCTCTCGTTGGATTTATGCAGCACATGAAACACGCTCATTTACTTCACACGCATAGTGTGTTCATGCGCAAAGATTAAATAAAAAAAGCATAGCTACTTGAAAGCCTGGCATGCTTGACATTGAGTTAGATATGATCTGAACGTAAGCTACTTGATATGTAGGAAAAACCAAACAAAAATAAACACGCAGGCCGTTTCTCAAATGATTTCTTCGTAGCACTCAAGACTTAAATATATGATGCGAATGTGCAGCCAAACTATCATTATGGCGGTGATTATATGCACTATTTAAGCGTCATATAAATCCCGCTCAAATCCAAACTGTTTACCCATCAGAACTAGAAGTACCATCACGCGTTCTCTCTGCAATTTATACGGCTCAAATTTACAACAAAGCTTCAGTATAAATTTAACACCTCTGAGAGTGGCAATCATAAATACATGGGCATTTACTGCTAACTTAATGGCAATAAAAATAGCACATTAGCATGGGGTTCTCAATGGCAGACACTTGAATTTTACTTAAAGCAACAGTTTCACCCAAAAATGAAAATTCTGTAAATTCCAAACCTGTGAGACCTTTTTTTCTGCAGAGCATAAAAATATACAGTGGAGGTCAATAGGTTCCAAAAAAGGGTACGGTGTTGTTTGGTTCCCAAAAATCTCTTTTCAGTTCCACTTTTACAATCATGGGCATTTAGACTAAGTTTAGAACTGCACACTTCTTTTACTATTGCTGCAGTGTTTAGTACTAAACTGGCCAAAACTGACACACAGACAAAGTTAATGAAGAAAATACAGTAACCCACAATGCACTCTGATTGGCTAGACCAGGGATGCTCAACCCTGTTCCTGGAGATCTACCTTCATGCAGAGTTCAGCTCCAACACTGATCAAACACACCTGAACCAACTAATTAGGATCTGAAGGAAGAGGATCTGACAGTAACAAATTTAACCTCTTTCCTGACTGATGAGATTGTGAGACATGTGACAATGCCACACACTACTGTTTGAAATATGCACTATGCATAGGGCCCTAGAAAATCCGTTGTGTTTTTTCCCCAAATTCAACTTTTTTCCAAATTTTAATTCAGTTTTTTTTTCCCATTTTAATTTTTCTGGATTTCGTTTGTTCCATTTTAATTTTTCTGGACTCTTTTTTTAATGGTTAAATTATATTTTATTAATCAAAAAAGCAAGTCTAATTAATTAAAATTATGAAACCTATACAATTTGACATCAGTTTATCAAAAGTTTAACAAAATTGCATGTTTGGGGCCCTATGAAATATTTTTTTTTTACTTTTTTTTCCTCACCTTTTGTTTTATTGTTACCAAATTCTCTCTAAGCATGTCTAATTATGTAAATGCATAAAACAATTTGACTTAATTTTTTAAAAATATTTTTACAATATTTACAATTTTCTGGTTATCAAATGTAGGCATAAAATATTAATTTAATTTATCCTTTAAATCAAAAGAAAATTAAACATTTTTTGGAAAACAAAGTTACTATTCAAATTAAAACATAAAAGAAACATTGTGTGATTATTCCTTAATAAAATAAAGTTTTAACAATTTCAGTAATAATAGTAGTAGTAGTATTAAGTACATTCTCTTAAACAATAACAATACATATCTTCAAGTTAAACCAAACTTTTATTTGACGGGTTGCCATTAATACCTTTACATTTCTGTGTGTATATGATTTGACAACAGCTTCTCTCAAAAGAAATGGTAAAATGCTCATGAAGAAACTTCATCTGCGCTATTCACACACGTGGAGACACGCAGAACATAAACGATTCATATTTAAATAGTCTTTTTGCTCAATATTTAGAGATACTAATCCGTATTGCGAATTTATTTATGTGTAAAGCCCCACTTTTGATTAATTCATACAAACTAACAAATTCTGTGACATTCTGCATTATACAGTAAATTCAGTTTAAAAAAAAAAAAGTAGCATCCCATTCCAATCCTGGCCATGGTTACATATGTTACCCTGGACCACAAAAACAGTTATAAGGAACCATTTTTTGAAATTGACATTTATACATGAAAGCTGAATAAACAGGCTTTCAACTGATGTATGGATTTGTTGTGGTCCAGGGTCACATATTTGAATGTACCCAAACCTAGCAACAAAACTACATTGGACACCAGGACACATTCTCCACGTCAGTGTGAGCACAAATGTGCTGGTTGATGACTACACCCTGCTGAATACTGTGACAAATATGTGATCTGGAATGTTTGCAAAAGGAACATTCCACAGATGACACAGCATTCCCATCTAAAACGGGCAATAATAGCGTGTTACTCCGAGACATGTCTAGGTTTCACTGAGGGACACGAGTCCTTTTACCTGTTACACTCAGCTCATTAATTAACAATATCCTTCTATTTAAGGCAACATCGGAAAAGCAACACCACAAACATACTTTTCTCAGTTGTTTTGTCCACTAAGTGGAGCTAGCGCGCATCCACACCAGGCTGATGACAGGACACTCTGTGCCATGTTTGGCTCTGAATTAAAGGCCAGTGAATCCTGACTACAGCGGCTGCACTGCGAACAAGCGAGTGCTACAGGTGCAAGTGTGCAAAACATGCTGCGAAACGTGTGGCTGTGACGACCACAGGGGCACGTATGTGTCTTTATTTAAACAATGCAGAAGTGAAACGCTTAGAGGAAGAACATGTGGTTCTCTCTGATGTTTCCATTAGATGTGTCAAAAAAAACAAACAAAAACAAAACTGTTACTGTCATTTGCGGTACGTGATGCTGCAAATTCACTATTCTAACCAGTCTCAAGTGTAATGGTTGTTTATAATTTAGCCCCATGCCAGTTACCACAGATATATTCATAGCAAGAAACATGTAAAAATTAGAAAGTAAATAAATAATTATATTAAAAAAAAACATACTTGGCATAATAAATGACAAAAACTTTATTAGATTAAAAAAAAATAACTAAAACTACATCTGGCTTTACTTTATTAAACTCAAGACTAATGAGACCAAACAAAAATAGAGTGCAAATGAGTTCTCATGAAATGAATTAGCTTACAAACCAATAGACAACACATAAATTAAATCTCTGGCTTGAATCCTTCAACATTTCTTATTCAACAGGCCTTTAACATGTTACGAATTGCATGTGTAGTGAATTGTTTAAACATCAATACATGTGGTTTTATAAATAATGTCAGAAAATATGATCAATGATTACACACCTGTGTCCTAGTTATTTCAGAAACTCTAGATAAAAGCACTTTAAGAAGCACAGGCAACTACTCTTTGGTTTAGATGGAAGTCAATAGTATCTTCATCCAACCACCCACCACTATGTTTCTACTGGTGCAGAAAAGCTAAGTATGCATACTTCGGCATGAGGCCAAATGTTGTTTCTTATGAAGTTAATGAGCACAGTGTTTCTTATGAAGTTAATGAGTACGTATTTCAAAACTAGGGATATGCAAAAAGTGTTTAAAATAAAGAGGATCATTTAGGATTTATCTTTTCCATGCAAACTATCTAACAGCTAAAGGACTTTATGCCAATTAATCAAAATGAAAACAGACTGAAACTTGGGAAACACGCTAGCTAAACTAGTTGAACAATATATCAGCTAGTTGTTGGGCAATTAGTCAGCCTCCGCAAGGAGAGCATGGGTTTGATTCCCATGAAATGTATGAACTGAAAGACAAACTGCAATACAAGTCACTTCGCATGAAAGCATCTGCCAGATGCAAAACACTTAAGGCTACGTGAGCCATTGTCTGTTGCAAACACTGTGAAACGGAGTAATGATGATCAGTAAAAATCACTTAAAGCAAAGTAAACATGAGCTTCATCCCACATTAAACGTGACTGCTGCGCCTCTTATCTACATAAGCTTCCTGAGATCGCACCTTGGATAGCCACAAGTACAGGCATATCGCTATTGAATGGCGGCGTACATGCGGTTATGCCTTGCCATCATCCCATAACCAGACACTGACAGTAATTGACACGTAAATTGTGCGTCTCTTGGCTCGGCTTGTGTGATCCAATCCAGTGACATGCACATCAGCATCATCTTTCAAGTGGTTTGAGACCAAATAGAGCCAGAGAGAGAGAAGTACAACTTTATTTAAGCCTGACAACGTCTCATGCTTCAGTGTGAAAGAGGAATGTAGGGCAGATCTGTTCTAACGCTGACCCGTGACTCGTCCCATTACATTTTCCAACAGCTCTATTAGCTCATCCAGGCCTCAAAGCCCTGGAACTTAACGAGGATGGCAGGGCTATTACATTACCATTACTTCATTCAGGTCAGTCTGCCTGAGGAACAGCAACATGGCACACGCTCAGGTATCTGAGACTCAGGTTAGCTAAGTGACAATTACTCCAGCACTAATTAAGCCATCTCCACTTCAGGCTGTGTCTGACCCTTGCTAATTATGCATATATGTGGTGGCAGTCGCTTAATGCTTAGGGACTTGAGTTGTTAACACAAAGCAAACAGGTTCAATGGCAACAAAAATTGATCCAGGAGCTCTAGAGTTACAGAGATCTCAATCTTGCCCTATCAATAGTGACTTTGAGGAAACCACTAAACCCAAACAAGCAAGTAAAAACTGAACCACTGGCCTGATTAGGCCAGTAAAAACATTTGTGCGTTTGCTTCTCGTCTTAGTCCAACTTGCGCCTTAATGTGCATCTCAAAACACATTAGCGAGTATGGGTTTCTTCACATAAGCCGCAGGCTCTTCGAGACTGCTGTGCAAACAATAATGCTGATTGAACAGTTAAAAATATACCAGATACACTGAAAGAAAGCGGTACTGCTTTGAAAGGAGCATTTAGCAGAAGTCACAGAGGATGGAGATGACATCAAACTTCTCAGTAAGCTGAACCAACAGTCTCAAACTCAAAAGAACAGCAATTTCACCTGTGTGGGTTAGCATTCATTCATTTTTCAACTGCAATTTTGGTCTTCTATACTCCTACGGCTGCGTCAATAAACCCCAATATGCAACTTTATACAAATGCAAAGCAACTTCACACAGCAAATGCCAATGAGTGTGAAGACAGTGGGATGACGTTTGCAACCATTACTAGCGAAACCACAACTAGGAACGCCAATTTGCAACTAACCAGTGGCAAAATGCAAAAGGTCTTTGGTGATGTACCTCTTAGACATCAATCAGAAATGTAATCCTTTCAGCAACATAAAATATTGATTCAAGATTTAAAATTTATTGCAAATCTGTATTGAGTTACATGCATGCATGTTAATTAAAAAAATAACATAAATAAATAACAGAACTTGATGTTTAGGCTTGTCAAATCAAGACTGAATCATGTACAAGATTAGCAACTTTATGGTACCAACTGGACTATTTGATTAAGTTTTTTGTGTACTATTGGTTGCAACTAAACTTTTAAGAAAAAATTTGGCAGTTTCTTAGGGAGACGAAAGTAAAATGCACTGCTAAGACCATAATGGCGTAATGAAATTTCTAGAAAGTGAGCAAATTGCATCGGCCACAGCTGGTAAACAGCGGTCTAGTACCGTTTCAACACCATTACTGAAGAACAGATGTAATCAGCAAAGCTTTAACAGACCTTCATTGAATTACTATCTTTTAAACTAAGCAAGAGTTTCAAGAACGTCAAAAAGAGAGGCCAGCCATGTGATCTAATACACCTTCAACGCAAAATCTAATCCTGCCAGCTAATGGGACAAAAGAAAGCCGGATTTGGCCCTCTCTTTTCTCATAATTTAACCCCTCGCAGAATATGATAAAGAGGCCTGGAGCAGCTGCAGACTGACCAGTCCCCAAGCACACAATTAACAACAAAAGAGCCCTTTTAACGCATTGAGCTAATCAGCAGCCAGCCCACCACTGCAGTCCCCCTGAACCATCTGCAAGACGGCAGACCGTCTCCGTGATTGTGAAAAAAAAGACTGGCACCATGCTATCATGTCCTAGGGTCAATGAAGCACATTGCTTAGCAACAGTCAAGCCCCCGTGCATGGAAACCAAAAGCTTTAGCTTTCAAAGAGCAACTCAATAAAGAGTGGACAAGGGAATGTGCTTCAAGATTTGATTACCAAATGGCCTCTGATTGTTCGCTGACCACTGTAGGAAAAGAGAGCATTAAGAGCCACCTAGCATGGACCTTAAGTGACCGGCAAATCATAGACAATGAAACACTCTTACATTTTCATTGGCCTGTAGACTATAGCTGCATTGTGTCTAGAGAGATAGATATGTAGCTCAAAGTGAAAAAACGCTATATATTAAGTCTGGAAAAGCCAATCTAAAATGCCACGATTGGTTTAGGAATAATTTAAAAGCTATTATATCTTTTAAACAGTTCAAAACAACCAAAAACACAGGACACCAGAGGAGGGGAATCTGTAGGACTCTTAATAATCCTTGGAGCAATAATTATGTTATAATAGGCTGTCAGCATTTCACATCATCTTCAAATAGTTGAGTTCACAACAGAGCCAGTATAATGTAGTCAACATAAAAACAAAAACCCATTTACTTAATACACAGTCATGGTCTTGTTAAATAATTATTCAGTGCACATTATTCCAAGAAAAAAAAAAGTTTATCTTAGTAATGTTTCATCGCTCAGCCTCTGAAACTTTACTGCTGACGTCACAAAACAACTCTTCCTTTCAGCTTCATTCGGCCACGTAATGGGCACATTTCACAATCCAACAAGTTTAGTTCACAGCCTACATTTTGAGTCATTAAATACACTTCAAATGTTTTACATTACAGATGTAGAAAGGGTTGCAAATGCTGTTTCATGTTGACTTAAGGTTTTTAAATATGGAAATCGCACCAGCACGGTCTGGAGGATGAAGCTTCAGGACAAACACAGTAACTCAAAAGCAATTCCTCAGCTCAATAAAGCACGGCTACTCCAACATCTGTAGCGTATCATGCCCTCATTTAGAAAACTATCTTGGAGCAAACCAAAGATGATTTAGGAATAAAAACATGGTCTGCTCAGTTTTCACACAACATTTCAAATCACACAATGTTCAAGTCAAACCCAACTTCACTCATGTGGATGACAAAGCGGTTTGGGGCCAATGGTGAAGAAACCCTTTACCTAAACAATGAGTTAGGCTATGGTTTCAAGATATTTCAACAATTTAGGACAACAAAGCCACTTCTGTATAGTTAATCCCTGAAAAGCTACAAACGCTGGACTTTAACGACTGACTTCCTAGATGTTACAACCTCTAAATGACTCTGGTGACGCATGAGTATTTCTGGAAGGAGTATTTCTGTTACTGACACTTGTTGTATACACAACAACTCTGCTGAGGTCTCAAAACAGCAGTCCATGCTAACAAGCTAAACTGTCTGTTTCAAACGACCGTAAGTTCGTGGGTAAAAACTTGGTTTCAAAGAAGTTGTGAGACTTTGCATTTGCAGAAACAATAAAAAAAAAAAAAAGCACACAGAGCCTGTACAGATGAAAAAGTTGTAGACGTACCTGGTCTCTCTCGTGAGGGAGTAGTGTCACAGGTGGGAGGTCGACACCAAAGACCCCCAGGCTCCTGAAGCATGCTTTGCCTCCCAGCCCACCACTGTTCATCCTGTAGAGCGGCCCATCCTTGAGCAGCCGCCCGTTGTTAACCGCCCGCTTAGCAGCTAGCCTCAGCCTCTGCTGAAACCTGGGGTTTGCCACAACATTCACCAGGTCGCCCTGGCTTCTAAGGAATCTCTCGATGTTCCTTAGAGAGGAGCCAGCCGGGACGCCCAGACCTTCGATAGCCCTCCTAAGGATTTTATTCCAATCCACATGACGCAGATCTCCCGCAGGTATCACAGATCCAAGCGAGACGGGGCCAGAGCCTCCCAGCTTGAAAGGCCCAATCCTTCCCGGGTTATCCGGGTCTTTGTACGAAGCACACCCTTTGCTGGTAACCTTAAGGATGGATCCATCCTTCACAGAGAGCTCCAGCTGCTGGAGTACGACGCCCTTGTCTAGTCCATGTAAGGTTGAGACGGCATGGCAAATCCGCTCCTCCGAAGGCCGCTGCTTCTGCCTTTTGATCTTCTGAATAGCCTCAAGAATCCACTCTGTGTACAGGGGATTGGCCAGTTTCACCATGGTGAAATAAGTTGTTTCATTAAGGTGTGATCCATGAATACATTCCGTTTCTTTTAAGAGCGAACAATACGCATCCACAAACAAAAGCCAGCCATTAGTACATTATGCCGAACAGGATATGGGTCTGATGTAACTCCTCAAAGATCAGACTGGCTATTCATTTCTTTTTCCCTTCTGTCAAAAAGGAAAAAAAAAAAAAATCCCTTGTGGTTGTAATTCCAAAGTCAGAAGACTTGCTGAAAATCCTTTCTTGTTGCACCTGTGGGTGTGAAGAGAAGAAAAAAGAAAATACATGTTACTTTGCAACAAAACAAACTCTCTGCAGAGCCACTCCAGAGGTAGTTACATGGGCATGGCAACTTGATCCAGGGGGTTAGGCTAACCAACACTACCACTCGTTTACATTAGTCATACTTCTGCATTAGTCATGCTATTTCACACAAGGTTTAAAAAGGGAGAGTTTTCAAAAAATGTGTAAAAAATAAACAAAAAAACAGTATTGTTATATAAACGGTGTCATAACCAATCATATATATATATATACACACATACATACACACACACAGTCAAATGATTAATCGCAATTAATCACATCCAAAACAAAAGTGTGTGGTGTGTGTACTGTGTATATTTCTTATGTGTATTTATATACATATGCATTACGATATATTTAATATAAAAATATATTTTATATATATATATATATATATATATATTTTTTTTTTCTTCTTTTTTAACATATAAACATAACATTTTTCTGAAATATAGTCATGCATACGTGTATTTATATAATTAATATTTTATATTATATATATTTTATGAAACATTTACATGTGAATATTTTCACAATATATACTGTATGAGTGTGTGTGTGTATATATATATATATATATATATATATGTAAATAAAAATACACAGCACACAGATATATATTACGTAAACAAAAACTTATTTTGTATACAACTTATCGTCATTAATCGTTTGACAGCACTGATATACACACAAAATTGTAAATCTATATACTAACACTTGTTTATTTATATTTATACACATATTTTATTCATATATTTAAACTGGCTTAGTTAAACATTACATATTAATTTTCTTTTTAAAATTCTTTACCCAGCCCTTAGAAATGGAACATGTGACTTCAGGTATAAGGTGCACACATTCCATAAAAGGAAAAATCACC
Organism: Labeo catla; assembly: GCA_012976165.1. NCBI lineage: Eukaryota > Metazoa > Chordata > Actinopteri > Cypriniformes > Cyprinidae > Labeo > Labeo catla. The sequence goes on along the minus strand of VONZ01000020.1, from coordinate 2,922,991 downwards.
AGTCTAAACCAGACAGACCAGTACAACCATGAAATTAAGATGAACATGTTAATTCACAATTTGATAAAATGCGTGCCACTTTATGGGAATTATAGCTGATACTCCAAACCTACCTGCCTATCTACCTACTTAGCAAAAATTCTGCACGTGTTTACGATGCCTATAAATGCAGTCAAGCTAGGGAGCTCACTAGATTGAGGCATTTATTTACTCCAAAACTACGCAACATTTTTTTGTGCGCATTACTTTTTTTTTCCATTTAGCTACAAGCTAAAACACAGTCCACCGTGCATAACACAACATTTTATTAAGCTCATTGATTTATGACAGTGTAAAAACCCAAACAGCAGAGGCAGAGGAAGAACAGTGCTGCGAGCAGCCAGCAGGTGACATGCATTGAACAATTTCTCAAGAATTCCTCCGCTCGCCAACAGCAGCCGTGTAAACTCAACCACAACTTATCTGCCATAATATTGTTATATAAAAAGCCTCGCACACAAACTGAGGGGAACACTTGACCCATTCCTCTGAGACATTAGATCCGGGCTAAACAGATCCAAAAAAAGCTACGGTAAATAACTGAACGACGCAACTCGGTTAGCCAGCAAAATAACCAAGAAATAACTCGAGTTTAACTGGGGAGGCATGACAGCACACAGAGAGTGTGTTAGCAGAACGTATAAAAACAAGACAAGCGATGATAAAACAAAGTCTCGTTGTGGATGTTCAACTCGAACTTAAAAACACAACACACAGCGCTGTTTAAGCTTTGACACTTCTTTTAAATCTCGTCTACACTCTTCCAGCACTGGTCACAAACTACGACTTGGCCATGACATTTCACATTAAGAGTCTAGCAACATCATCTCTAAGGTTGACAGCTAAAATAAAACACAGTATCACACACGCATACTGACGTTCGTACTTCAGCCCGAGTCCTCTGATTAAAGCCGAGATAGAGAGGTAAAGTCAGGCGAATCTCAAAAGCATTCGGCTTCTTATCTCCAGCATCGGCTTTCTAAACAGCCCCGGAGCTCAAGTCTAGCACGCTAAGCTAAAGCTGGCTAAATTAGGTTATGCTTTATGACTACTTCCGACAGATCACTATCTATAATTTATGATGACAAAGTCAACACGTCAATTAACCCACGGTCTCGCAAACCTTGTTTTCTGGACGCTTTAATACGGTGGACAGGTCAGGTGACTTCGCCGCTTTGCCCGGTCGCGTTACTAAACAGACGCCATTTTGTTACAATGTTGTAGTTTACATGAATCCGACATGACACTGATTACAACCCAATGGAGTCTCATTAAACCTTACCTTCACAAAGACGGTCCCGCCCAAGAAACTTTAATATTGGTTAGAAAGGGCAAATACTTATCCCTGGTTTGATAACCAAAGTGTCAATCACAAGGAAACAGCTCAGCCTCTCGAGGAATCGGTTGGCTTCATAATCTGTCAATAATCACTTGACCCGCCTCTTAAAGGGACAGTTCAACACCACTGAACATTCTGTCATCATTTACTCACTCGCATGTTTTTCCAAACCTCTGTGACTTTTTTTCTTTCTCCCGTGGAGCACAAAATAAGACATTTAGCAGAAAGTGAAGAACTGACAGCCTCAATTATTATCTACTTTCAGCGTTTGTTTTAAACAAACAATAAAAGTGATTAATAACTGAAGGCTGTCATTGCACCATCTCACACGGGATTATTACAACACGAGATGGAGTAAATGACAATATTCTCTCTCTCTTTTTTTGACAAACTATCCCTTTAAGGTGTCAGCTGCTCTTTAGTCCGTACTGCGTATGGAATGCGATACTTGCGCTATTCTATCCGCATCAGAAAAGCAGTTAACGGGAATAGCGGATAGAATATTTGATGATCACGTAACATAATGAGTTTAAAACTACTTGATGGCTCTTTAATGTAGGATCAGGCGAAAGTCGCTCTACACCTTTAAGAAGGCTCCCCCTTATGAGCATCGCACAACACTGCAATATGAGCAGATCGACCTAGTCACACTTTTTGGAGAATAATGTAATGGTGAATAATTAGTCCACCAAGTGCCCGAGTTAGCCCTGGCATTCCCCGTCCTGTGTGCACTGTAATCCAATATTATAATTAGTTTGCACTTTACAAAAGACACAGGAGGCCATGAACTATCGAACGCGCGTACATCCTCACGAAGGTACTGTGCACGCAAATAGGCAACATTTATATATCCTCCTGCGAATGCCTTAACGGATGATGGCATATCATTCCTCCCGTAAAACGCTCATAGGCAGCAGTGAAGACTGCTGTTTGTTTACGCGCTTCTGTCCAAGGCATGCAAAATGCACTCGTATTGCAAGCTCAAGCAACTGAGAACAGATAGCATCTGGAAAATTCCATTTATGCGGGTCAAGCAGTAGCTTGCGATACTTGCGCGGTTCGCGTAACCCAATAACCTTAATAGCCCGAATTAATTTCTCCGCTAGCGTCAAGTTACATCACTCACGACAAGTTAAACTTGAACGATTAAAACATGCCACCGATAACAAGCCACTCAAGACTCCGCCGAGATAAATGCCCGACAACGCTGGCAAAGCGAACATTTACCTTTAAGTTCCTCGCACGATCTCTCCACGCTCCTCGTATAAGCAATAAAAACACGCTTATTTGCCAAGCTGATGATATATACGTGAAGTAGCCTGATAAATCCAATAGGGTCCTGTTTGATTCGGAAGATGAACGCACGCGTAGGCAGAGGGAACCTGATAACAACTAATTGAAAGGTTAATCTACATAGGAGTCTGTGACAAAGTAGTACCCTCCCCTTTCGGCACTCCATCAGCCACAGAGGAGGACTAACTCGCTGTAACCGCTATGTGACATCACATCGCTCATTGGGAAACAATGTACATTGTTTCAGACTACATGGCATGGGTGGGAAAAGAGGAGACATAATGTGCCCTGTCTGTAAAGAGGAAAAGGAAACTTTTAATATCACTTATTGGGATATCAACGTATGCATACAAAATCGTCTTTAAGTTCACATATGGAAATCATGCTAGATTTTAAAAGATATGGGGAAAAAACTTTTAATACAACTCAACACACGCATATATGCATAATTATAATAAAGCTTTCACACTGTTTAATTACACGTGGCTTTATAATTGCTCAGAAGGTGTTGCACATGTAATTAATGTTTGTTTGCAATATAAATACCAACATAAATTAAATACAGTGGAATGTGCTTCACCACAGTTTGATGACCTAAACTGTTCCGCAACAAAACCCACTGACAATTTTCAAATACACCTGAAAACCCATGGGTTCACCCTGCGGTGAAAATTTGGTGTAAAGCAGGGCAATCTGAACCTGGACATGTTACTTTTTACGGCGCCTGAAAGGAAAACAAATTGCACACTAAATAAAACTTGAGCCGTGCAGGATGTGGTTACAGTTTGGCAAAAGCCTTCATATTGGCTTCCAGCAAAGCCTGATCAAGGTGATTTGACACCAAAGGGTTGTCTTCAGTTGTCTTTTTTTGAAACACCAGGCTGAGCTGCTTACAGCAGCTGGTCTGGGTGTGATGTACTAACACGACACTAAATATTGTGTTAACTTACAATTACACCGCCTTCAGCTGAATCCACTTTTTTCTGCTATTTTAAAGGGGTCATGACATGAGAAACCAAATTTCCCTTGATCTTTTGACATAGAAGAGGTCCTTTGTATGCTTAAAGGAGAAGTACACTTCCAGAACAATTTACAAATAATTTACTCACCCCCTTGTCATCCAAGATGTTCATGTCTTTCTGTCTTCAGTCGTAAAGAAATTATGGTTTTTGAGGAAAACATTTCAGGATTTTACTTCATATAATGGACTTCAATTGTGCCCCCGATTTTGAACTTCCAAAATGTAGTTTAAATGCAGCTTCAAAAGGCTCTAAATGATCCCATTCGGTCTCATCTAGCGAAACGACCTGTCATTTTTTTTTTCCCAAAAAATAAAAATCTGTATACCTTTTAAGGACAAAAGTTTGTGTAGCACAGGCTCTGGGATGCGCATTCACGACACTACGCACTATTGAATCACATCGAAAGGTCACATGGAAGTACAGACCCAGTGTTTACAAAGCGAATGTGCGAAGACTAACAAAGTAAGTCAAACGCTGTTTACAAACAAAAAGCTACAACGATGTCGGACGATTCTGAAATTGTAGGAGAAAATAAGATGGAGTTTTTCGCCATTCTCTACCTTTTTTGAGCCGGAGTACACAGACAATGAACTTCGATGTGATTCGTAGTAGTGATGAGAAGTTCGGATCATTTTACCAACTCAAACCTTTGAGTCTTGTTCAGCAAAATGAACAAATCTTTTTTCGAGTCATTTCGTTCATTTTAGCAAAATAAAAATGTTACGTGTTACTTCCCTAACACATCTACTGCTTACACAAACGTTGATCACACTACAAACAAGACAAAACTGTAATGCTATAAGAAACAGAAAAGATTAATTCATTGTTTACCAGGGTCTTTAGTCTATGATTAGCTCACCTTACCTCTTATCTGACAAGTTTTCAGGTTTGAGTCATTCGTTCATCATGTGACAGCCCCATAACATGAACAAACGACTTGAAAAACCTGAAGACTTGAAACAGGTGAACTAATTCCAGTACAGAACCTAATAGGATGTTGCACATGCGCGACTGAACGAATCACTCCCCGAGACGACTCGTTCTTCCCGAGTCACATTAAAGATCCGTTCAGTATAAACAATTCATTCAAGAACGTGCATCCCAGAGCCTCTGCTACACAAGCTTTTGTGCTTAAAAAGTATGCAAATTTTTATTTTTCGAAAAAAATGACAGATCGTTTCACTAGATAAGACCCTTCTTCCTCGGATGGGATCGTTTAGAGCCTTTTGAAGCTGCATTGAAACTACATTTTGGAAGTTCAAAATCGGGGGCACAATTGAAGTCCATTATATGAAGAAAAATCTTAAAAAGATGACTGAAGACAGAAAGACATGAACATCTTGGATGACAAGGGGGGATGAGTACATTATTTGTAAATTGTTGTTCTGGAAGTGGAGTTCTCCTTTAATACATCCTGCAAGTGTCATACATTTAAATGTTCTCATCATCAATAAAAAAAAGCATTTATGTAAAAACCCTCAGAAAACATCTCATTTGGATCAGAGGTGCAAGGTGACATCACCCGGCAGAGTTATTTGCATAAACACCACCTCCGGTGTAAGACATTGATAGACTGGGGATCAGTTGCTTAACGGCTGAAGCCATCTTTCCACTATCTCCAACAAACAACAAGCTGGAAAAGACCGGAAGTCATTCATTTCCAATGGAAAGTAGTGTGGGAGCTGCGTGGAGTTCCAATGCGTAAAATTCGGATCCGATTTGAGCTTTGGATGCGTTAAAATATTAGAATTTTTGCGGCTAGGCTGTATGCGACCGCCCAGCTGCATGATATATTCTAATCAAAACCATGCGCGCAAGGTCAAAATGACCAATATTTTCGCACTTTAACGTTATTATACATGTACAGAATACAGATGTATGTTCGCTTTCTGACAGGCCATGTGCTTGAGTCTTTCGTCAATAGGACAAATCGATGCTCATTCGCATCTTTGTACAGATATCAGAAGGATCCCAGCATAAGGAACAAGTGGATAGTTTATTTTTAATGGCATCCCAGATCACGTCAAAGGATTGTTCGGACTTCGGAGCATGTTGTTTTGTGAACGAGGCACAGTAGCTGCGTTTCCATTACCCTTCAAACTGCACATACTGAAATTGTGAATTGAAAATACATCTAATGGAAACATCAATTTTGCAAAAACTATCATATATCGCAAAAAAGTTTTTACGCTCGGATGAAGTGGTCTTTCAGGCAATTCGAAAAAGGAATATTTTGCAAAACTGCAATGGAAACGGCTTTTTCGCATTTACACGTCAAGTTGCGTACATAAGTCACACGATCATTCTTTAATGTACTATAACCTCAAAAAAACACCTCATATGTGGCTGCTTACACAAGCATTGATTACACAATGCCATTAAAGCTTGCATAACCTTATTTACACTGCACAAGTCTGCAACACGCTTGTGTTTATACCAGGCGCACCGTGGTTCAGTTTCAGAAGCGGCTCTCTGCACTACTTCTGTAAACATAGTTGCCTACGTCTCCTATGATTAAAATTAATGGCTAGTGCGGTGGCTGTGACATACATAAACCTACCAACATCCATTGCCATGACTTATCATGAGAGGAAAAAATTATGATTTCACATAACATTGGTTAATGGAAATGGTGTCATTTCGCACCTGTTTTTTTATCAACATTTATAAAACATCGCAAAAGTTTGCGCAAATCTGTAATGGAAACATTTTTTGCAAGATTTGTTGCAAGATGAAGCGATACTAGATCTGACTGCAGCTGCATCACAAATGGTAAGTAAATTATCTCATAATGCTTTTTGATACTGTTGATTAACAGTGGTCGATTACTGACCCGCCCCTTAAAACAGGCCATTTTAGACAGAGGGTCAGAATGAGGGTTAAATTTTTCCATTTTTTTTTTTTTTGGCAAAAAAACTTTATTAACATTATAAGTGGACCTCAAGTAACATTTTATAATAATAATAATAATAATAATAATAATAATAATAATAAATCCATTTCACAACCTCTTTAAAGTTACTACTAAGCATTTTTGTTTTTAATCATCTGCATTATAACAATACCTGTCAATTCTCAAGTGATAACTGGCATTATTTTCAGCCCAAAGCCCTTTTTGTAGCACTGTAATGTGTGTGGCGATTGCGAGTAGGTGTTGCTTATTTGTATGCCAAAAGGGAAGGTACTTTGTTTACAGTTTACGCAGATACATTGGAATTATTCATGTTTGCATATTCCAACCACTGGCACATTCATATTCACATGCAGACAGAAGCAGGATAAATGCCCTGCACACGGGTATAACTGCACTAGGGTAAGCAGATTAGCTCAAACTGATGACCTTCCAGATACTGGTGAACGTTACTAACTATAAAAATATTGAATGACTATGAATATTGAATTCCAACTAAGCAAAGATGAGCATTTCTTGATTGCTGACTAGATGGTTTTCCTCTTTTAAATAATTTAGTATAACAATATTTGCTAATATAGTGGACCAAACCAAACCAAATAAGTCTAAACATATTAAACATCAATCATTATGAAATGAATCAACTTTAAATGAGGTCACACAGTCGCTGGGCTGATCCATTGTTTTAAATAAACTGATCCTGTTGCTTTCCAACTCATTTTAATTTGTGTATGAGATTATAAATATACAGTTTTAAGTTATTTACCTACATAATGATTTCAGACCTTCTTTATATTAAGTGTATTTAACTACTATATACACTTAGACTGTACACTTACCTGCATGTAATTAGTTTCTGGTAATACATCTGTTGACCTCAACATACCCCTTAGAAGTCAAGTCAAAATTATTTATATAGTGCTTTATGCCAGTGGTTCTCAACTCCAGTCGTCTGGGCACACTGCTCTGCATATTTTGTATGTCTCCCTCATTTACCACACCTGATTCAGATCATCAGCTGGTTAGGAGAACGATCCATGAACTGAACTGAGTGTGTCAGATTCAAAAACATACAAAATGTGCAGAGCAGTGGGCCTCGAGGACTGGAGTTGAGAACCATTGCTTTATGCAATACAACTCACCCTCAAATCTACCCATACCACTAAACCTGTCCTTAACCTTAATCATTACCCTACGTTGTACATCATAGTTAATCTTTATGTACTGTATATAGTTAAAGACACCTAACATAAAGAGAAACCAACATTTCAACTATATCAGAAGTGTTGTTTTTCAAGTTTGACTTCCATAACATCTTCTAAATCCACTGACTGAAATGCTGTCCAAAAGTAACGCACCTGTGAATCAACTTATGTTTTATAAACCTCACAGGCACCTTTCACAGGTCTTAAAAACACCCAGCATCATTGTAAAACACACAGCGGGAGGATTAGAGAAGTGGAAAAAAAACACAAGGGTAAGCGTGACCGTGTGTGTGTGAGCTGAAAATGTGAAATAGTGCTCAAGGACTTTGTCCTTCGCTGTCATTAAGGATTTCGCATGGGTTGTTTAAAACCATGTGCTCGGTGATGCCAGGGCCCGAACAGGTTTGTCAGTGACAGAACCTGAATCTGCTATGATTGCTGTCACACATGGGGACAAAGGGTCAGCTGTACCTTGAGTCTCTCTAATGATGCTCACAAATAGCTACTCCTCATCCCATATCACAGAGATGAACCGATGCAGACCCTGCCACTGTCATCAAGAGGACAGGTAGAAGCTGGAGGCTTTCTAACCATCCAAAAGGACACAGCTGAGACACTAAAACAGGCCGAGTCCAGGCTCTCTGTTGAACAAAAACACAGATTATGCAAAATCCAAACATATTTCAAGTAATAAACACGCATTTTGGATAAATAATTATAAGGTTAGGAAGAGAATACAAGTGAGAACTGTAATACAGCCTTTTTTTTTTTGTTTATTTTGGCAGTTTGTGACACATTTAAGTGTTTCCCACAAATACATTTGGTTTACAACAGCAAGACTGGCCAACAAAAATTCTTTGAAATAAAATGAGCCTCAATAAAGTTCATCTGGCTTCCGTTTTCACCACTAATCACTAAACTAAAATCATTTTGTTAGCAAACGCCACATCTGAAAGGATGCTGGTTATGATCATCACTCTTTACCGTGATTCTAAAATGGCTTTAGTAAAAACAATTCAACATTTCCAACAGAAATTCCTCTTTTGCCTCTTTTGTAAACAGTTTTAAAACGTGAAATATGTCTCTGTGATCGCATTAGGCTGTGAGACCGAGAAAACAGAGGCACAGCAGAAGGCAGGCAGTGAACAAGAGAGGAAAGAGGAACAGAAGATAAAAAGTCAATTAAAAAAAGGCATTAGTCCTATAAAACACTCGGGCGGCCGTATCTTCCGGTCTCTCAGCGGCCCATCAGTGGAAGTCTGGCTTTTCTGGGAATGTGCAGCCCGCGTGGCGAATAATGACGTTAGCAGCGTAGTGTCCAGCGCGGATGCACTGCTCAAAGGTCTTATCCTGTACCAGCTGGGACAGGAAACCTGCACACACATGCAAACAGACATCGAGAAAAAGACAAATCAAATCGGCCGTGTGCAAAAGAGTGAACAGATCCTAATCAAAAAGCATGTGCAAACACATGTTTAATGAACGCACGCATGCACGCACATCTGAAAACACGCCGGCGAACGTTAGCTCAGAGTATCGATTTTGTTGCATGTACTTTCTTTTAAAAAATTAAGGAAATCAGGCTTAAGGGGTAAAGGTGATGCAAAAGGCCCCCTTTAGTGAGCGATACAGAAATCCTCCAGCTGCCCTCGGGCTCTGAACCCTCCCACCTAGATCTCTGCTCTCTGCAGCAGCGCCGGAGCGCATTGAAAAACAGCTGGCAAATTCATTTTCCAACACGGCAGAGCGCTGGCCTCCAACCTCTTGTTGGAACGGATAAAGGAGTTAAAAAAATCAATACGACGTTTGAGCAAACACGCTCACAGCTCTATTAGTCGCAAGGTTGTCCTGGAAGAGCTACAGGAAGACATGTTAGCAAATCAGGCTCGTGGCCTTTGAGAAGCAGAGGGCCCGCGTAAGAGCGTCATATGAAGATAAATTACGCAGACCCGAAAGCCCCGTGCGAACGGCGTGATCAACATCGATATTTCTGTTTTTCATGGGGAGGCAAACAGCGTTGTGCTTTACGCTTTTGATGGATGGCTTCACAGTTCAGATCGGAGTAGACGCGCAGCGGCTATCTGAACGCGCGGTTATTAGCGAAACCCGCCGATTAAAGATAACGGCTGTGGGGAGTCTGGAAACTCCACTAATCCATCATGAAAGTGATCTATTTGCCTGTAACTGTGTTATCTGAGGTTAAATAGTACAATAGTGCATTGGCGGCTTCGTGTGGCTAAACGAAGCCAAATGAATGAAGTATAACTACAATTCATCTGCAAATTGTCATTCCAAAGCAGCTGCACAGGAAATAAATAAGCATTGCGTGTCAGAGCTCTTGCATCATGGTCCGCTTTCCCAGAGGTTACAGATCAAACCTAATCCTGGATTAAATTGTCCTGTCAATAGTGATTTTTCCATTGAACATACTTTCGTCTAGGACTAGTCTGAGTCTACGACACCTGTTTCAACAATTCAGTTCATTTGTGTGCTGACTGGAGTTTCCTTTTCTGTGATTTACACATTAATGATCAGGTTAATTAATTTAGTAGGTTATATTTTGAAAAATGTGCTTTTTACATTGTCCATATAGTAGGACTATGGAAGTCAATGGGGTGCAAATACTGTTCTGGACACCACTGACTTTCATTGTATTGACAAAAACAGCTGAAATCATCATCATAATCATCAGTTTCACAGGAACAAGAAAATAATAACAAAATTGTAATTTTTGGGTGAACTACTGCTTATGATTGAAGTTTTTAGTGCTGTCAATCGATTAAAAAAATTAACTAATTGAATCGCAAATATATGTTTTTTCCATATGAGTCGATATCGATAATTATCATGATAAATGTCACTTTTTTTTTATCTTTCAAGTTTAAAACCAGATATTTGCTCCAATGTGAAAGTTGTAAAAACCACGGTTAATTGTGCTTTTAAACTATTCTTTATGGTCAGAACATGACAAACACATTTTCCTTAACAAAATAAATTAAAAATAATAATAAAAAAAAAATTAATTCTACGTTCTAATAAGTAATATTGTGTCAAATCAAAAAATAGGTTTTGCGTTGCCTCATAATATAAATAATATTATAAAAAAAAATTTTGTCTCTTAGAAATACACATTTGATAGTAGTTTGAATAAGGATGCAGATCACGATTTATGTTAATTATCAAAATCAGTAATATCTGTAAAACTGTAAAATTGTAGCAACCTCATTTTTATATGGTGAAATGTAATTATTCTAATTATTCTGACTGTTTGAGGTTTTTTTTTTTTTTTTAATTAACCATTGGTCTTCCATAGTAGCATACATTTAGATCATGATAATCACAGTTAAAACCACAAATATAGCACCTCAGTACCATGGTAAAAATGTAATATGTTTATGTATTTGTATGAAAAACAGTAGTCTAAATACATTTGGTATAAATGCAAATGATATAGCTTAATCACAAAAAATACTGTAATTATATTCCATTACTCCTCTTTCAATACACTTACTACATGTCTACATTAATAATATAGTTAGATTCGACACGAATACCCACATATCTGTATCTGAAAAATCTCCCGTTTATGTGGTCATAAAGATGTCCTGCGACTAATTAAACGCAATTCTTGTCAAAAAAAAAAAAAAGAGACAGAAGCAGCAGTTGTGGGTGGGGTGGCCAAATCTAGCTCCGCCCCTGCATTAACGCACAAGTTTTGACACCGCTAGAAGTTATTAAAGAAGACCTTTATGGCATAGTAGCACAGTACCTCCAACAAAGGCGTCTCCAGCACCATTGGTGTCCACTATCTCGCTCTGTTCGATCTCCAGGACAGGGAACGTCTCCACCTTGTCACCTGTGGAAAAGACGGTTCACGGTAAGTGTGAGCTTGTTAAACTATTGTTGAACTGAAAAATGAGGCTCATTCACAGACCGGCTGTTTGGCAGACGTGCGAGACTTTCTGCTGTCAAAAATGGTCGTTTTTTTTGATGAAAGACTGTATATTTTCCCCATAGAAGCTCAAAGTACTTCTTCATTTTACAATAGTGTCAAGCGTAGATTTAAAGCTGCGAAAATAAAAGCCAGTCATCTTTTTGTCACCCGCACACCTTTTCCCGCTGCTTTTTCTTCCTCGGAAACAAATCTAGTTAGCATGATGCTAATCATTTATGACACAGCAGAAACAGGAATAAACTTGGTACCGTAAAAAGATGGAGAAGTTCCCACAAGACATGCAGAAGGGAACAGAAGGATGTGCCATTTTCACTAGATGAGCTGTAAGAGCCCTGCTTGGGCCTTGAACTCAAGGAGAGGCAATTATATCATTTGCCGGTTCTTCAGCATGACAATTCTTGCACAGAAATGGATCTGCTCTCTAAAATAGCATTTGAAAGACAGCGTCAGTCTATTTTCAGCATTCGGGTTTGAATGATCTGTCCCCATTCGGGCTAAAATAATGCATTAACTGTCCCACGCTGGTTCGCTCTCGAATGCCTTCTGCTGTACGCTTGTGTTTTATTCATGGAATTAGCCTCCATTAGGGTTGAATGAGGCTGATATAACTTTGCTTTGCAGTAAGAAGAGCACTCCAGAGAACCCAATATTAGATTCTTGAGGACCTTCAGAAAATTTCACATGTGGCAAGTCTGGCAACCCAATCCTGTGCTGCGATTTAGCATTTGAACTGAGCTACTGCTGCCTTCAAGTGCACCTGGTAAGCCTCTACGACACAGTTAGGCAATTGCTATTACGACACGATACTCATTCAAGTCTAGGGAGGAAAAAGTGGGAAGTAGTCAAAACAACAATAGATGACAATTGCTGTCACTTCTCCTATATCATTAGATAAGCATAACTGAATATACCAGGACTTTTACACAACATGACTTATGCATTAATTACTGGGTTCATCAATCTTATGAGGCTTAATAATTTTTTCTTTTTTTAATTTAAAATAAAAAAAAAAAAAAGATGATCGATGATAAGATATTCGTCGGCTGGGATCATGTAGAGCTCTTTAAAGCTGCATTGAAACTGCAATTTGGACCTTCAACCCCACTGATCACAACTAAAGTCTGCTATATGGAGAAAAAAGGAATGTTTTCCTCAAAAACCTTAATTTTTTTCGACTGAAGAAAAAGACATTAACATCTTGGATGACATTAATTAAATGAACTAATTAAGTAAATTAGGGAGATTTTTATTCTGAATGTGAACTACAACTTTAATATTCATACATACTTATGCATTTATTTAAAAGCAATTTATTTTTAAATTATTGTTTCTTTGAACATTGCAAACTAGTGCTGTCAAATGATTAATCGTAATTAATCGCATCCAAAATAAAAGATTTTGTTTACGCAACGCGTGTGTACTGTGTATATTTATTACGTACATATGAATACACACACATGCATGTATATATTTAAGAAAAAAATTATGCTTATATATTAAAAATATTTCTGTATAATATCAATTATATGAATATAAACATACACGTAAATATTTTCAAAATATACATGTGAATGTGTGTGTATTTATATATACATAATAAATATATACAGTACACACACACATTATGTAAACAAAAACTTATTTTGGATGCGATTAATCACGATTAATTGTTTGACAGCACAAATGCAAACTTTTCTAACTGCATCTCAGTTTTGAAATAGACTTCTCGTGCCTATTGCAGGTTTCTCACTTTTTTAAACCTTGCTTCTCAAGAATCAAATGCATTTTATTGTTGTGTAACGCCCACGTCAAGATCTAATCAACAGTCGATGAACAGAGCCCCGCTCCACATTTTCTCTTTTTCGATACAGAGTTACACTCTGATGTACATCACAACACAAAAGAAAAGATTTGTCCCTACCCCTCTTTAATCGCTACTTTAAGCTACAGTTTTAACACCTGAAATTCAATATAACTCAACAAAATCATTCATCAGTGTCAACTGCAGAGTTTCCTTCTGCCATCCCTTGTTGAATAAAGTAATTATTTTTCTTTTCTTTGCATATTTTCATATCTTCATAAACGTAAGGTTGAACCACTGATGTCACATGGACTATTTCAATGATGTCCTTACTGCCTTTCTGGGCCTTGAACCTGGTAGTTGCATTGCTGTCTATGCAGGGTCAGAAAGCTCTTGGATTTCATCAAACATATCTTAATTTGTGTTTTGAAGATGAACAAAGGTCTTATGGGTTTGGAACGACATGAGGGTGAGTAATAAATGACAGAATTTTAATTTTTGGGTGAACTATCCCTTTAACATATGAACTTTACATTTCGTGACACTAACAAGCAGCAGAAACCAGTCTTAGCTAGCCCTTGAGATGATTCTTTCAGCAAAACAGCCTGTAATCTGCAACAACAGAGGGCTTTAAAGTATACACCTGCTAATTGTAGTCAGTAGGTGTCAAAGACCATCACTTTGTGTGGAGAACTTCAGAGGAAACCTTCAGACGCAGACAGTAAACAACACAGAACGCAAGGAAAGGCTTTCAACTGACGCAACAATGAGCACTCAAGACACGTCTGCTGCGTGTGTGAGCGGTTTTTCCCTAAACGAGGCAGCCGATTGTGTCTTTGATAATTAATTACACAAAAAGCAGATCCTTTTAGAATCAGCTAATTAGCAGCAAAACGACTTTGCTTAATTAATGCAGGCAATGAAGCATGCTCGCCCGCCTTCCTCTTGAAATGATTAACTAGAGGATCTTCCGTGTGAATTAAGTTAACAGAAACTCATGATCTATCTATTATTTTGCAATTAAAGATTACAATATTTCCACAGCCATCATAGCATGCCATCTCCCTCACGACAAACTACACAAGGAAGCAAGCGCGCACGTTCACGCGCAGCCTAAATCTGCAGTTTTGTTTGAACAGACATATGACTAAAGGGGCGGAAAAAAAATGACCAGACGCAAATGAATGTGTTCAAAATGAAACTGTATGTGGTTCCTTCCTTCCTGTATAAGGCTGACCTGATTCTACTTCCTTTTATGACTCAGAGACAGCACAGCCTGAGAGCGAGAGAAAAAAATAGCCATTAACTGTTCCTCCCTTTGATACCCATGACTGAACTGAAGATGCTCTAGACAATAATGGACATCAAACTGACGATTAAGGCTCGTGTGAAGCAACGACACTCTTCTCTTCAGATTTGTGAGGGAGCAAGCAGAGACAATGCAATTCAGCATGGTGAAAATGTAGGTACTAGCACAGGCTAACCCCTCTGCCCTTTGATGACAGGTCACGCACCAGAGGCATGCTGGGAAATGTCCAAACATCCCAGCCGTTGTGAGTCATCTAGAAAAAAAATTATGAGGTGGTTCTTGGAAGTACATGGTACAACATTAGGTCATATCCAAGGGTCAGAGTCCACAATAAAAAATATGCTACAATAAAAAATATCTTAAAACGCAAGCGCACGCTGCCTATTAAGTCCATGTAAATTGCTGCACGGAACAAATGTCAATACAATAAAACCTTGGTGTGTAAAACAGATTTATACTTGATTTAGGGCTCAGAGGGAGGGCCGTGAGCTCTTAGAGCTCGAGAAACATACAGTGCCAGTCTTCCATCTTGGTAAACAAGGCTGAACTTGCATATGTGCTAGTCCCCTTGCATTGATGTTTAATGGCGCATGTTGCTCTAGGTGGTTCCCATAACCTCACTTTGTCTCCTACAAGCTGCATCAATTGATATGATAATGGGGGGAGGACGTGTGAAATGAGAGGGGCTGCGCTGGAGGACGAGGCGTCCAACCACTTGGATGCCAAATGGTGTCCAGGAGCCTCTCTCGGCTCTCAATGGGGACAATGACAAGAGTTTCAAGGAATGGAGGCAAGAGGCAGATGCTTAGAAAAAAGAAAGATTCACACTACTAATTGGTCCAATAGGATGTTTTCATTACTGCCCCTGTGTGTCATCGTTAACCGACACACAGCACAGCAAAAATATTATAATAATTGAGTACTGTCTTCAAGTACTCCGAAACTCATAAGAAAAGATGGGAATCCAGTTCTTTATTGGTTCCATTAACAGTTTTTTAGTAGTTTGGTGAAAGAAATATTTGGAAAACGGAGACGCAATTTCAGATAACATAAAAGAATTTTTGCAAAAGGTGTAACAAAGACTTTTCAGTCTTTTTAGAAGTTGTTTAAATGAAATGCAATAATGGGACTTTTAAATTACATACAAAAAAAAAAAAAAAACAGTTTTATGCAAAAGTTTGGGAACCCCTTGCAGAATCTATTAAAAAAGGTTCAAACATTTACTGATGCTCCAGAAGGAAACACAATGCATTAAGAGAGATTTGAAGATCAAGGTAAATTGTACTTGATTTGTCTTGTAAATTGTACTTGATGCAAGTATCTTCTGTTGCTTCTGAAGAAAAGTAGTAAATGGGGAAAAAAAAAAAGAAAAAAGATATTTCAACAAAATAAGAAAAAATTGGACATCTTCATCCTGTTCAAAAGTTTTCTTAAAAGGCTCTTAAAGCATCGTGTTTCCTTTTGGAGCATCAGTGAATGTTTGAACCTTTTTTAATAGTTGTGTTTAAGTTCCTCAATTGTCATCAGTGTGGAAAGATGGATCTCAAAATCAGAGTCACTGCTGGAAAGGGTTTAAATATGCAAAAGATGCAGGAAAACTGAAGAATCTGCAGGACCTGAAGGATTTTTCTGAAGAACAGTGCTCAGTTTAAGTGTTTAGAACAAACAAGGGACTCATGAACAACCATCACAAAACAAATAAAAAAACTGTTGTAGATCATCCAGGTAACCACAAACAGTATTAAGAAACAAGGGTTCCCAAACTTTTGCAGGGGGTTATTTTAATAATTTCATCTATTTTTTTTGTCTTGTGGACTATCTGTAAACATATTTCATGTAGAATATCTTACTCAGGACACTACTAAATAAAAAATAATATGCATTTTGAATGATCTCTCTTATTTTGTTAAAAAATTTAAGGGGTTCCCAAGCTTTCGCATAAAACTGCATTGACAACTCAATGTGTAATAAAAATCCCAAGTGAATTGCAAGTCTTAAGTACAGTATAAAGTTGTAAGCCGCATGATTTTTGATTCACCAAAAAAAAAAAAAAGATGTGATTCATTAGAATCTGCGGTTGAAGTATACTAAAGCTGTGTGGACTCATTTGAGAATCACACTATACTGGTTGCACCGTATATTTTGATTCACTATGAACCAGTTCATAAGAGTCATTCAAATGGGAATCAAACTGTTACACTCTGTGTTTTTACTCACTAAACAGAGCCTGCTCATTAGAGTTATTTGTTTATGAATCACGCTGTTTGGCGCAGTAGATTTAGTAGTGTTCCTAACTGTAGTACAGGAAACACTTAAGAATAAACACAAGGAACCAATACCAGAATCAATTTTTTTTTTAAAGGAAAAGCTAATAACCAGAATACTAACCCAATTCCTGAGTGGCAAAACAGTATGTCGAAAAAGACAAGTCTGCTGAACAAAGGAAATTAAATAATTTAAAGAGTAAAAATGAATCATTTCTGAATTAAGGTTTTACTGGAGGTTCTGCTCCAATGTGAACGAGGACAATTTATATAAGCACGCGAGAGCAAACTAGGGCAAATAAAAACAGAGAAATTAAATTCCTAAAGCGCTACATTCTGCTCTCGTTCCCCCCAAAACCATCCTTGATGGACATCTCCTCCCATTTCATCAAACCGGAGAGAACACATCACATCTTTATTCAAAACATATTATTGAACTTGGCTCTCAACATGCTGCTTTGGTTAGTCTGAGAGCGTTCCAGGACCAATTTCATGTTAATGTATAACACAAAAGAGGCCATTGGCAGCGCTCTTTAATAGGCATGGCAATTAAAACTTTGCTGCCAAAACCTGTCTTTGTTGTTACTGGCTTGTGGTCGTCCCTGTAAACACAGTCTCCGGGCAGTTCACAGGGAGTTCCATCGCTTTTGTGGTTTCGCCATTCTTCGCTTTACATGTTCATGCAGAAAGTGAAAATGCTTTGCTCTGCGTGACTATCCAGGGAGCGGAAAAAAAGGGGCAACAAAGTTACACCTCCCGAGCTGTGAGGTTATATTAATAGCTCTTGTACAGCTGTTTCTTTTTGGTGCTGCGTTTGACACTTGTGTGTGCAGATCAGAAGTGAGATGTTGCTTTCAGGGTTTTGTATCCCTTTGGCACGGGCCTCTCAGGAGGAAGAGGAAACCGCAGCTCTGCTCGCAAAAGGCTCTCCAGGAACAAGCAGCGCTGTAAACACGTATCGGACCGGCTCAAAATAAAACAGGCCGGCGAAGACAAAACATGCACGCGTGACGACTATTTATAGAGCCCGAGCGTCAGAAAAAGCCATCGCAACATTTACAGCTCTGTGGAGTCATGCCAATTATGTGTAATAAATTCTCTTGTTATCACTGGTTATGTGCGGCGTAATATGATTATGCTCGTAATGTGACAAGCCAAAACCATGAACGCCTCGGGTCACGCGATAATTACTCTTTTACTGTATCTTAGGCATTGTCGTTTCCAATATATCACTGCGACTTTCCAAAAGCAATGGCGTGGTGGATTATTATTCGGCTGTTCAGACAGCAACAGAAATGTTTCACGTCTCCAATAGATACCTGAGCTACTGAATGACAAGCTATTCGCCACACAATGAGACATGACACAAAACCAATGAGCGGGAGAGAGAGATTCAAGGCCTTCAGACAGCTGCGGAACGGTGAGAGATTATTCCTCTCAAATCCACTTCTTGTCGGCTCCGGAGCCAAACAAAAGCTCCAAGGAGTAAACAAGGATGGCCGTCCTCTTGGCAAACAGACTGAGGAAACTGCCCTCACTTGCCTTCTTTTCTCTGATCCACTATCTCCACGCTAGGGCTGGTCAGAGAAACATGAGCGTGACAAACACATTTAGCCGCTAATAAAGGGCACCCACCATGCCGAGAGTGGCGGGAGATAACCAGCACAAATAATCAGAGGAGTCTGGGACGGAGAGAGCTTTAAGAGGCAGTTTTGCCCTTTTCAAAGCGAGACATTGATCAGATCCCCTCGCCTCTGAGCCATGCTAATTAGCTGAAGACGAGCGGTGATGATGTCACGATCGATTTGGCGGACGTGAGGAGGTCTTCATTCGTTGCCCTTCCCATCACGAGTGAGATACTGAATGAATGCGATGCATAAGCTCGCATTTCATGAGGTGAATTCGAAATCTCTGTTCAGAAATAGACTAAATATATTACAGCTGGTTTCCGGCTCAGAGTAAAAATAAAGGTAATTGTGAAAAGTTTAAAGTTTAAAATAATAATAATAATAATAAAAAGTCAATTGTGAGATATAAAGTTGTACATATCAGATGTATAGTCACAATTATGAAAAATAGTTCAATCAAAATTGAGATACAATAAAAAGTTAGCAGTGCAAAAAAAACAATAAAAAGAAATAAAATGTCACATTTTGAGAAATAAGCTTACAGTTGTGAGAAATAAAGTCACACTTAAAATATGAAATCACAAATGAGAAAGTCAGTTTGTTTCTACCTCAGAGTAAAAATAAAGTTAATTGTTAGTTTAAAATAAAATAAAAAAATCATTAAAATATAAAAAGCCACAACTGTGAGATGTAAAGTTGTACATATAAGATGGATAGTCTCAAATTATGAGTTTAAAATAAAAAAAACATTAAATATACACTAACAGTCAAAAGTTCTTTTTAATGTTTTAAATGTATATAAAAAAGTCTCTTCTGCTCACCAAGCCTGCATTTATTTGAAGTACAGCAAAAACATTAAAAATGTGAAATATTTTTACTGTTTAAATTAGCAGTTTTCTATCTGAATATATTTTAAAATGTAATTTATTCCTGTCGTTTTAAAGCTGAATTTTAAGCATCATTGCTCCAGTGACACAATCCTTCAGAAATCATTCTAATATTCTGATTTGCAGGAAAAAAATATATATATTATTATTATTATTATTGTTGACAACAGCTGAGTAGAATTTTTTTTAGGTTTCTTTGATGAATAGAAAGTTCAGAGGAACAGCATTTATGTATTTATCATCATTGATCATTTTGATCAGTTGAAAGCATCCTTGCTAAATAACAGCATTAATTTCTATAATTTCTATGTACTCAACTGTTCTAATTATTGATAAACAGTGTTTCTTGAAGAGCAAATCAGCATATTAAAATGTTTCAAAATTTTATCATTTTTGCTGTACTTTGGATCAGACAAATGCAGGCCTGGCGAGCAGAAAAGACTTCTTTAAAAACATTAAAATCTTACTGTTCAAAAACTTTTGACTGGTAGTGTAAAAAGTCACACTTTTGAGATCT
The DNA here is from genome assembly GCA_012976165.1 of Labeo catla. NCBI lineage: Eukaryota > Metazoa > Chordata > Actinopteri > Cypriniformes > Cyprinidae > Labeo > Labeo catla. Next base: position 2,902,821 of record VONZ01000020.1, on the reverse strand, counting down.
AAAGTTACAATTATGAGAATTAAAGATGCAACTGGGAGATGCAAAGTCTCAATTGTGAGATATATAGTCATATGATAAGCAGTAAATAGCAGACAAATTTGTTACTGTAAGATATTAAGTTGAAACTGTGGGAAATTTGTGAAGTTTGAAATCAAAACAGAGGCACAATAATATAAAGTTGCAGTTATGAGAAAGAGACATGATAAAAAGATAAAACAATTACTCAACTCACAACGACATCACAAAATGCGTCAAGAAAAATGTTGAGAAATAAGTCTCAAATGTGAGAAATAGTTTCAGTTATGAAACAATATTGCAGTTGTGAGAAAAAGTCACAAATTAGATACAAAATTATAACTAATTATAAGTTTACTTATTAATTTTTAACTCTGACATCCAAACTATGGTGGCTGAACAGGAAAGTTCAGTCCACCTTGTGTCAGTAAAGGCATCACAGAGGCCGTTTACGTAATCAATCAATGTTACGTCTTATAACTCCAAGCACTTTTCTTTTGCTTTTAAAGCATATCAAAACAAGCAGCCACTAACTGACTGTTTACAGCGTTTCTGTTTTAGCTCAGCTGCGTCGAAGGTGCATTGCATTAATGAGACACAAACAAGGACGGGCAAACATTACAGAATAATAGCCCTAACATAACACAAGAAAAATGTGAGAGAGAGCGTAAACTCTCGCGCACACATACGCGCGCACACACACACACACACAGGAAGAGCGTGTGCGTTTATGAGCACATAATGACCTTTGCTAAGGGCTCACGGAGATGGAGGAAAACAGACTGAAACGAAAAGGCTCCTCTAGGGAGTTCATTAGGTGCAGGTAAATCTGACAGCGCATTAGACACATTCCACCCGAATAAGTTTCAAGACGAGCAGCTCCTCTCCAGGAGCAGGAATGAAAATGTACCTCTTTAGTAGGACGACAAAAACAAAACGGATTACATGGAGCAACTTTAGAATTATTCGCAACTGAAGTTAAGGCAATTTATTTCTCTCACTCTGAGTCACAATGACCCAGAAGTAGCAACAGAACTTTGCAACCCAGGCTCATTGGAAATACATGCCTCTATATTAATTTCCGTAACACCGTAATTACGTACTTTACTGCACATTTTGTGGGAGTTTCGAAAGTAAAATGTCCAGAGAGTGGCGCCAAAACACGCATTTAATATGTAAACGCGGCACGTTTTTATTACATTGGTACAGGCACATATTGCTGCGTTTTTATTACGCGGATTGAAGTACATATTGCGGCTGTTCAGAATTCAGATATCCAGGTAGAGTCGCTAAAGGTTAATGCTCTATCGTGTTGGAAATATCTTCTACACCAAACCCAACCCTAAACCTAGCCAACAGTGTTAACAAATGCAAAAGTGATATAAAAACACACCTGTTGAGGCAGACGTGCTATTTTGACTTTCTTATTTTTGTTGAACCGTAGTTTGACGGGCTTTGTACCAATGAGCTAAGTGCAACGCCGTATCTCGTGAGCTACCGAGCAAACCTAATGAACTAGAAAACGTACTCATATGAAGCTGTATATGTGACAACATCGTTCAAAGATGTCAGTTTTCAAATCACACAGGATAAAATTGTTTTGAACTTTATTAAGCTTTGTTAATCAAAACTCTGTAGCTGGAACTCATACACTATGTGAAAAGGAATAAAAGCTGTTGGAGTTTTACTGCCTCTAGTATTCATTTCAACTGGAAACTACAGTGATTCATACATACAGGTATGTTTTTTTCAGTTTTGTAGAAATGTATATAGAGGCACGTATTTCCAATAAGCCTATGTTGGAACTTTTCTTCCATACTGTAAAGTAACATCTGAGTGAACAGATTATTTAAAAAAAAAAAAAAATGTAGGTCAGGACTTGGTTGTATACACTGGTTGTTAATTTGAATGGAAGCAGATCTGAATGCAAGCTTACAGATGCTTGTAAGAAAGTGGCATGGTTTATGCACACTAAATCACTGGAGAAGTTCTGCATATATCACCAAGGAAAAGTCTAATTGAGTAATGACATTTTGATTAAAATAATGAGCTCAAAAAGTTACTTTTTATTTTAAAGTCTGTGTAAAGAAATAGCAAATGTGTTCTGAGTTTGCCACACCACAGAAAATGTGTTACCACCCAGCCAAATTTGAATGACAACAAATCCTGTCAAGTTGAAAAAAATAAGCAGTATACTCTGCACTTAAACGCTGGGGGTGTGTCCGCTGTCTGCACTGAAACCACGCCCATTCGCTAGAAATATATTTAAATAAGGAGACTGAGCTGTTTTGTAAATTAGCGCAATAAGGTAATATTAGCGCTGTGAATCTTTGGATAGACATCGATTCGATTCACAATTCATAGGTTTTTGATTCGATTCAAGAACAATTTTTGCAAATTCAAAACAATTTTATTCAAGACGATTCAAAATTTAATTCGATTCGATTAACGATTCGATTCTGTATTCTTTAAGTGCATTCACAGGATTATATAAATGTTTCCCTAAATTCTTTAAATGCTTAGTGAGGGGGAAAGAAAAAACACTTTTGTCCACTGTTAGATGTTAGTTTAATGATGCTTAGGCATGACATATGACATATGTAGAAATTTATGTAAGCCAAGATATATATATATATATATATATATATTTTTTTTTTTTAAAAAGGGGCTTTAAAAGTATTATTATTTAATGGTAACTATTGTTTAGCATAGTGTTTATGCTAACATTTTTGTCTCACCAGGAGAGACATGTCTCACCATTATTTCAGAAGTGACAGAATATATATATAAATTCTTATATATTTCTTTGAATTGGCTAAGAAATCAAACACACTACTGGACAATAATCAATCAATAATTTGTATCTATATTTTTTGCATTTTTTTTCCTAATGACAATTTTATGATTCATTTATATAGGCCTACTGCAAAACTTTTTCCATTTTCATAACAGAATAAGGTAGAAAATATACTAATGTCAATTAGCTCTGCATCAATCTGTTTGCATCATGTCTGCATCAGTCTGCATCATGTCTGATTAACATAAACCTTGCGCTCTTACTTCAAGGTAGCTGTTAATGCTGTGGTTGTTTTAACAGCTTTCTTCGTATATGCGGTTTAACGACAATGTTAAAAGTCATTTATCATTTAGTGGAACTGTGAGTATTCTTTAGACCAGTGGTTCTCAATCCTGGTCCTGTGGGCCCCCTACTCTGCACATTTTGCATGTCTCCCTTATTTTAACACACCTGATTGAGATCATCAGCTTGTTAGTTCAGTTCATGGATCTTTCTCTGGACCCTCAGGACCAGAATTGAGAACCACAGCTTTAGACACTTAGATTGTTTTCACTCCATCCATGCAATAAATGTGCAGCCTTCAACTGCTCAGGTAATGTTGATGGTATGGCCGAGAGAGCCACTGAAAAACTACAGAAAAGTAAAACTTCTTTACTTTAGCATTACTAGCCATGAGTAGTAAGGAGTGATCACACATTGGCTGCTCAATAATATGTGAGAGCTATACGGTGCACAAACACAATCCTGTGACAGGCAGTAAATAGTGGAGAGCGTAAAGGACGAAAAACGCTATTCAAGGTCTCCATTGATTCGGGATTGTAGTAATTTAATGTGTATATATTTTGAAAGCATTGAAACGCTATAGAAATCGCAATTCATTCGATTCTTAGTGTTTTAAATCAATTACTGTCCGAAATCAATGGTTCAAAATCGATGCATTGAGGTAGTATGCATTTATGTGACAAAGGCACCTGCAAAACATCAGGGAAAGAACACGGCATATTTAGTCATACATTCATACAAGTCAGTCATACTGGTTTGGAATGACATAAGGCAGGGGTCACCACACTCGGTCCTGGAGGGTCGGTGTCCTACAGAGTTTAGCTCCAAACTTAATCAAACACACCTGAACCAGCTAATCAAGGTTTTAATAGGTATAATTGAAACTTTCAGGCAGGTGTGTTGAGGCAAGTTGGAGCTAAACTCTGCAGGACACCAGCCCACTAGGATCAAGTTTGGTGACCCATTGACATAAGGGGTGAGTAAATGATGACATTTGTCATTTTTGGCTGGACTATCCCTTTAAATCACATCATGCGCTTGAATTAGAACAACCACATCTAAGCCCAGTGCATTCCAGTCTAGATAAGATAAGGATACAGTCACGTCCAGAGTTTACAGGTCGACTGGAAATAAAACTGCAGCAGCTTTGCTCTCTTTCTCACACTCTGCAGAAATGCAAAGAGACCCCTCCTGTTGTGGTGTTAGTTTCACTTCTTGTGATATTAAAAGGAACACAACAAAGGTTATCTCTCTGTAACCTCAGTTCCAGGAAGTTAGAGTAAAGTACAACACTTATGAGTCATGACTCAGTGCAAACAGCAGAGACCCGAAACTGTCAACCTGCCCTCGTTGGGCTACATTTCTACCCATCAAGTAGTTTGGGATTAAACGGGACCGTCTATTTCGCAAGGCGGTCACGAAGAGCGCGATTAAGTTAGCTTAATACGTGAACTCACGGAGGAGGGAAAGTACTAATAGAACATCACAGACTCTCTTCCTCCCCGTGACGCTGTCGTCCCTGCCGGAGCCCCTGGGCGACCCTGCACACTCAGCCATCATTAGATCAAAGACCGTGGGAGCCGCGCTCTTCATACGAGCCTGTAATAGGTGCGCCAGCAGGGCCGCGCTCTGTTCAGCGATGTCACAAAGGTGCTTCATTAAGGGCTTCTCTTCTGGCAGCTTTCATTAAGGAAATTAATGTGGAGGGGTGAGGACAGCCTGCGTTTATGCCGCGAGAGAAAGCCGGCGCGCACAAAGAGGAACTACACAATAACAAATCTGCATCTCTTTGGAGCGTCGCCCCCAGGGCCTATCATCCCAGCCTTCTTAATCACCATTAAAACAACTTCATTGTGACATTCAGAGCCTGCTGAATGATCACATCCCCACATAGAGAGCAAATTGCAAATGAAATGTAGAGATCAGACGGCATCAGAGCACAGCCTCTGGGAGGTTGAGCAAATCTTCAATTCTCTTTTATATTGATGTTTATTGGCGGAGGCAGCGGGGAGCAATAACGTCCCTCTCCTTCTCCGTCGCCCCTGCTATTTGAACCCACTTATTCGGCGCTCGTGCGACGCCTGACATTTTTTACGGCCGACTACCTCGTACGCGGCGTCCTCGCTCACTTCGCACAGGTTCGCCGGGGGTTGCCGCCGACCCCGCGGCTCCTTATGAAAGGGCTGCGGGAGGTTAGCCGAACCCGCCTTTTTCCTCAGCTCAGTGTAAAATGCCTCCAGGAGAGTATTTTCTCTAAAGCCGACGCTTAGGCTGTGAAAGTTAGCTAGGAACAAGTGGGAGCGAGGCGGTTCTGTAGCAAAAGGGAAGGATTGTCTTGTAGCGCTTTCCTCTGATGAGGCTTTACAGGAGTAGCAATTGCCTGAGCAGCCTTATCAGCCCAGGGGGACTAATGCTATTAGCGTTTGTGTGATAAACGCAGCGCAGTGGAACCAATACAGCCAGCTTTGCCGCGTTACTCTGGTAACATGTTGTGTAAATTGTATAATACAGAGCTCTGCGACAGCTCTGTTTAACAACACTTCAATCCTGTAGAGCAGACTTGTGAATAGGATTAGACCTATAAGCTAACAGGGGCGAGGGACTCGGAGAGAGGCCTGGGGTGTCATCCGGATGTCGTGTCAAAGTCACGACTGATCTTAGAGTGAGGTGTATAAAATCAGAACAACCTTAACATGGTATTTTATTGTCTGGATCAGAGGTCAGCAACCTCAGGCAGGCAAGCCACCAGTGGCAAACAAGTGAAAATGGTGACAAAAATGATAATATTACAAAATATTTTTGAGTAGTTTTTAAGACTTTATTTTTAATGGAATCTACCTGAATAAATCATGTCAAATCTCCTGATTGATTTAATCTATGACACAATGAATTTTTAAAAGTTGACTCTCAAAAGTCTGGGATTTTGTATTTGACTGAGTTATTTTGTACACTCAAAATACTGTATGCAGCTCAAGTAGGAAAAAAACTACTGCTCATTGAACAAAGCATCATGCCTCATAGTGGTAGTATATGCATTTATCCATAACCATAAGCTCTACTTTTCTGCATAACATAACAGAAACTCTTTTGAATGTTAAACATTACTGAACATTAAACATTAATAGTTTCCGTTTACTCAAAAAAAAAAAAAAAAAAAAAAAAGAATAGCACTTACTTTCAAAATTTACTCTCCATATCCAATTGTATGCGAAGCATGCTGTGAACTAACAATCACTGGCAGAATAAAACTGCATAATTTAGCTAATTCTTTTAAAATAAACAGGTAGCCTCCTTATTTTTTCAGTTTAATCAGTTCCTCAATTTAAGCTTTAAAAAAAAAAGAGGAAAACATATTTCTTGGTTTTATTAGCAAAAAGTTCTCAGTATTTTCTATACAACACTGAACCACAATTTTTCAATGAAATGTATACACTATTTTTAATTTTCACCTTCATTTTTAAATGAATATTACAATACCCACGATTCATTTTTACAGTGTAAAAATAAGCTTTGACAAGAAAATAAACATTAACTCTAATTAAACCATTAATTAAACACTGTCAGAGGAAATAAAAATGCTTTAAAGTCAAATTAAAAACTACCATTCAAAATATTTTTCTTCAAAGAAATAATTCAACAAGGATGGATTAAATTGATGAAGTGACACTAAAGCTATTTATAAAGTTATGAAATGTTATATGTTGTTCCATTTCGAATAAACGCTGTTCTTTTGAACTTTCTATTTCAAGAATCCTGAAATAAAAACACCACAATTCCACAAAAATATTAAACAGCAAAACTATTTATAACATTTATAATAAGAAATGTTTTTAAGCATCAAACTCAGTATATTAGAATGATTTCCGAAGGATTATTTGACATTAAAGAGAGAAGTAATGGCTGATAAAAAGCTTTGGCATTACAGGAATAAATTACATTTTAATAGATATTAAAGTGGAGAACGGTTATTTAAAATTGTAATAATATTTCAGAATATTACTTTTTTACAGTATTTTGACCAAATAAATGCAGTTTTGGTGAGCAGTGTTGGGCATGTTACTTTAAAAAAGTAATTAGTAATTGTTACTAGTTACTTCTCACAAATAGTAACTGCGGTATTAAGTGAGTTACATCATTCAAAAAAAAAAAAAAAAACTAATTACCAGGGAAATTTGCTACTTTTAAAAAAAAAAAAAAAAAAAATGTTAAAATGTGTCAAATAACTTGGATGTCCCCAATATTAAATAAGTTAAATTAAATGGACACTAAATAGAATAAATAATTATTATAAAACGTTGTACACTAACACTATTTTAATGTTGCCATGGGACAATGTGAGACTTCTATCAAACATTTGCATATTTGTCATGTTGACTAAACTTAGGACTGGTGGTGATGCTTAAGAGATTGTCATTTAGTGTTTCTATAAAGAAGGGAAAAAACTAAAATTAATACTGATAAGATTCAAATTCTACTACTAATAACTATATAAAACGCACTAAGGGTTAATGAGCTTCTGGGTTCATGAATATTAATCACGTTGTCTCCATTCACTCAAGCTGATTTGCTGAAATCAAAGCAGGGGTGATAATAGGTGAGCGCCAGCCAATGAGATTGCTGTTTGCGCATTAGTTACGCTACTACCGGAGAAACCGTCAGTACTTAAAAGCTGAAGAACTTCAAAAGAAACTGTTGTTTTGAGCGGAAAATACAACAAAGAAAATCGTTTACATGTAGTGTATCAATTCTGCATGGTATATAAGACTCTCTCGCTTTGTATCTTTCTTTGCGTGTGCCTTTACATTAGAGTTTATGGTTCATCAAATACAGGTACGCTGGAAATCCATTCAGATGAACTGAAAAATAAAATTATAATAATGTTAATTATAGTAACGCCACATTTTATTGTCACTAGGTTACAACGTTGTAACGGGGGAAACTGTAATTAATTTGATTACTCTTTACTGAAAAAAATAACGCTGTTAGTAATGCCGCTTAGTTATAACGCTGTTATTCCCATCACTGTTGGTGAGCATAAGTGACTTTTCAATACCATAAAAATTATGGACACAGGCTGTATTCAAATTTTTGTTTCTCGCATGAGCACTAAGACTCAACTAGCTGGCGCATATACAGTATGCCAACTGCTAGGCCAAACCTCTTGATGGTTTTTGCGTCTAGGCACACACTAAAGGTCATGTACCATGTTTACTTCATTGTTTTTCCAGGGTCTCCAGAGCGTTGCAAGGGCAGCCACTCATTGTGTTCCCGAGAGATTTAAATAATGTCCAACCTCGACGGAATTCATTGTAAGAACACTGTGAAATTCAATGAATCAAAATACAAAAGGCAATAAAAGGCGAATTATCCTGAACAAATGGAATTTAGCCGAGACTGGGCACTGGCGGACTGTAAAGCGAGGAATGCCGTTCTGGCAGGTGCAAAAGGAGAAGAAATGAAGAGCAGGAGAAGAAGAGCATAAACGGCTCAGCCTGTCCCCTTTACATTCCTGCCGCCTCCCCGCTTTCTACTTCAAACCCCGCTGGTTTAATCAGCTGCAACTGTTATGCTTTCCCCACTATTCGGTTAAACTTATCCACTCCACAGAAAGATCCCCCACCACTCAGTTACCATAGCAATGTGACTGCAACAGCCCTTTGGATTCAAATTCTGCATCTGAGAGATAGGAGGTCATTGCCAAGGGCGAATTCATTTCACACTGAGCAACATCGAAAGCCGCCAGAGAGAACGGCATTCTATTCTTAAGATGACCTTGTTTGAGGCTATTCACTAATGTTTACAGAGGAAATCTATCAACATCATTCCAACTGTAAATAACTAAAAGTGTTTCTGGGGGTTGTGTTATTTCTTTTTAACACGAGGCGGTCCCGATCTAAAAGCGTGATTATGAAAACCTAATTCTGAACAGATGAAATCTGACCCACGGACCTTTGGTCATTACGGTTCCTTCTTTGCCTTGGGTGAAGACGGCGATCCTCTGCCTTTTCTTGTTCTCTTTGGGTAAACTTTGGGCCTTCTTCGCAATCTCCTCAATGTCTTCGGTCTGCGCCAGAGAAAAAAATAAAACACATACTTGAGGGTAAGAAGCAAATATTAAGTTATTCCAGATCAGATTAGATTTACTTTAATATTGCACCTTGTAAAACACGCACCTGAGTCATCGTCATACCTACTGAGTGCGTTTAGTGACTGCAATTGCCAGCTACATCTCACTCAGAACAGCTGTTGTGCTGAAATGCTAAATGTCATGTGTAATCACATCACTCATGACTCACATATTCATTCCAATGAAATGTTTAAATGCTATCAAGATACTAAAATGACGCATGTATCGCTCTGTGGCTTTAAAGCGATCTGCTGATATATTTCAATTGGCTACATTTGCAATGCACAGAATTTCTTTCAAGAACAAAGGTGGACAAAAGTTGGACAGTTGTTTAAAATAATGGGAGAGTACAAATGCTTGAATAAACAAGTTGAAATGTAACTGACTGTGAACAAAAACAGAAGAAATGTCATAAATGATATTTTGAAAATAAGTTCTGCTAGAGGGAATGAGAGCTACAGTCGTGATACCAATGTAAGGTCTCTTTAGCATTCAAATGCTTCTTCAGGAATAAATGAGGCAGGCAGTCATTCAGAAATTCAGAGTTTAGTAAAACAGTTGTTCTGGAGAAAAGGCAAATAGATTTACTAAAGACATAACTAAGACATAAAAACAAACATAGAACTATCTCTGTATATTAAAAATGTATTTCTGTGGCTTACTAGTTAATACAGTCATACAACATAACTGGACGTGTTTGATTGCCTAAAAAGAATCATTCAAAAGAATCAATCAGTCGGGAACTGACAGAGCAGTATGGGTTTGATTCATTTCAAAGAATAAGACTTATAAGACTTATAAACTACACTAGTCACACAGTATGTTTTACGTTCATTTACAACTGCCTCATAAGAGTAATTTGTTTGAGGATCAGACAACACTGGTCACACCGTAAGTTTTTGATTAAAAAACAGCTCAAACAGTCATTCATTTGTGAATCTGACTACACTAGTCACAATGTTTATTTTTGATTCACTAAGAACCACCTCATAAGAATCATTCATTTGGGAATCAGACAACACATGTCGCACTGTATATTTTTGATTCACTAAGAACTGGCTCATAAGAATCATTCATTTGGGAATCGGACAACACTTGCACTGCATATTTTTGATATTCCAAAAACCAGCTCATAAGAATCATTCATCTGAAAAACAGCCAAAACTTGTCTCACTGTAGGTTTCTGATTCACTGATAAAGAGCCGGCTCATAAGAATCATTAATTTGGGAATCGGACAACACGTGTCGCACTGTACATTTTTGATTCACTAAGAGCCAGCTCATAGGAATCATTTATTTGGGAATCTGACTACACTAGTCACACTGTATGTTTCTGATTCACTTAGAACCAGCTCATAAGACTCTTTAGTTTGGGAATCGGACAACACTGGTCAAACTAAATTTTTGATTAAAAAAGAACCGGCTCATAAGAGTTATTTGTTTATAAATCTGTCTACACACTAGTCACGTTGTAGATTCTTAAGTTGTGTTGCCAAATAGTAAAAATAGAAAATTCTCTCAGAGTATTTTTGTATGCCATGTACGGAATGCTGATACAAGAACCATTAACACATTCAAACATCATTTGGCTCTGTTTTTTATAGGAACTTTTTCATAATATCCTTGTGGAACAAGCCTGTACTACTACCACAATACCTCCAGCATGTTTATGAGGAAGAACAGAATTGTTTATTGAATTTGACTCTAATGACTTCTAATGAGTCCAGTAATAGAGATGCCACTAACAGAACATTTTGGTCTATAAAAGCACTAAATAAAATAGTAAAATACCTACCTGTAGCTGGGTGTAGTACAAGTTAAAAAAACCTGTGCCTCCTGATCTGACCTTTCTTGTATTGCACAGCTTACTTGTTTGTCCAGTACAGTCTGCTGTTTAAGTGGACTCCAAGCAACCTGTAGAACTACACCACCTCCACGCTCTCTCCCTGGAGCCCCGCAAACTTCTGCCTGCTGGTAAAATAGTCTATGATTTAGGAGATTGTGGAGGCGTTCACTGGTATCGCGCTGAGCTTGTTACCAAGTCAGAGAGGCATGTTGAGGGCACTGAAGAAGTCAAAGTACAAGATCCTGATTGGGGGAGTGGGAGTGGGCTCTGTAAGACATGCAGATCAGAGCACTGTCCACACCTACAGTAGGTCCAAAAGTATTTTGGAAACCAAAATTTATAAATTTCATTGCATCGAATAAGAAAATATTCATTCAAATGGCACCCGCAAATAAATATTGCTATAACGTCTCTCAGAACTAACTTTGCAATTACTTTTTAGCAACTAATCCTAAAGTGATTTTTCATGGATGACGTCTGTTCACTAACACCTGACAACCAAAAAGTGTCCAAATATTTTGTTGTCTTAATATAAGTCAACATATGTTGTCTTTATACATTACATTAAATGGCATACATATATTTCTGAATAATTTTAATGTGATAAATAAAAATAATCTGAGTGCTTGATGTTTAGGGAATCGAGTGAGATCATCTGCATTTCCTAGTCCTCACACCTCCCAGCTGGCACTGGACAGAAGGAGCTGGGCTGGGACGGGGGGGGGGAGTGTGTGGAATGGGTGGTGCCGGTGCTGGTTTGGGGGGGGTGGATTGGTCTAAAGGGTTGAGTGCTGGTGGTTCGATACCATCCCCCCACCCCCAATCACACAAAGCCCCAGTAAGAGGGTCTGAGGCAGTGTGACTCTGCCAAAGCTTTGAGTCTGTCACATGTCCACTCGTCCCCTTGCCAAAAGCAGGCTAGAGAGGCTGCTTGGCCACGGCAGTCACCAGCCCTTGACAGTTTTGTTAATGGCGAGGTAGTGTGGTGTCCCAGGCAGGCCCAGCTGCCTCATCACCTCTGTCTCTCTCCACTCGACTAAAAGGGTCCGCTTTCCTGCAGTCTGGCCAATCAGCAGAGCGCCGAACGGATTCAATCAGCTTACTGCAGCACTTGCTGTTCAAGATATTGACTTCGGTGTGAGTTTACACTGCCAGACAGTTGTTTTCGTTTGCATTTGTATTGCAAGTGAAATTGGCTCAGTGATTCACGTTTTTCAATAACACAACACTAAAGGAGCAGGCAAAAAAGGTCCATTTTCTATTGTCAATAGTGTAGCAATATAAGAAGCACAGCTCACACAGAAGTCAATTATAAAGCTGCTTTCTGCTGGCCAAATTTTTGTGACCAACTGAACCCAATGCGAAATCTGCATGGGTAATTCCCAATTGTTTAGATTCCTATTGAAATGATTGGATACATTCACAATATTATCAATATTCTATGTATTAAAGAAAAGTGTGAATCTCATTAAGTTAGAGTTTAAGCATTTTACATTTATTTCAAAATTATAGTTTGAGGCAGTAACAATTTAAACAACATTTTCTGATATATATTACATATACATATTTTTGATTTTTTTGGAGCATCAGTCATTAAAGCTCTCTAAATACTGGTCATAGTTTTACTTTAGATTTACTTTAAATTTCACCAAGATAATTAAAAACGCCCACAGATCATGTTTTCAGGCCATTTTAAGTCTTTTGATGTAACAAAGTGGTTATAGCAAAGTGTGTGAGTTTTACTTTTTTCCTTTTTTAAAAACCACTCTTCCCATTAACGCCATAATATTGTTCATTTAGACTGATTCGCAATTTATCACATGAACCAATCACAATCAAACATAACCAATCATATCCAATCATATCCCCTCCTCTAATGTGACTTTCTCCCATTCGTTTTCAATTACCCCCCCCCAAACTCACCACACATTTTAGGGGTCTGTTAAAACTCAATGGGCTCAGGGAAGACGAGAGAGAAGCTTTACCTTCTGGTGACGTAGTTGGACATGGTTTTCTTTAAAACGAGTGAAACACTTTTTAAAGTTATATTTTGTAACATTTCCTTTGTTTTTTTTTTTGTAACATTTTAAGGAGGCATTGCCTCCTATGCCTCCTCGGAGGAAATGCCACTGCCTCATGGGCAGCACTCCGCAACTGTGCTTTGGTCGACGCAAGGTAATTTCCCAATCCCACCACTGTCTCTCTCAACCATCTCACGCTCTGTCCTTTCCTTAACTGTACTATCTGAATAAAGGAAAACATGCAAAAACAAATATTTAAATATAAATAAACATCTGGAATTCGCCCACAGGAAATTGACCAAACAACGATAAATGTGACTGGACCTCAAGACCAAATTTACTGTGAAACATCAGGTTAAAATTTACTAAGGACCCACATTTGAATAGAAATACAATAAAAGTTTTTTTGTCCACCAACAAGTATAAAGCCACATAAATATGGATGAAATCATTAATACAGCACGCTTTGGGGAAGGTTAACAAAGGGTTCCGATCGGAACCGACACTGGAATGCAAAACTAACTAGATAATTACGACTTCTCTGGAAAACTCAACCACAGACAGTACAGGCCCAAGGCTAGACCCAGAAAGCGAGGGGAGTACGAATGCGGTGGCTTGTTTTAAGCAGAGCCCAGGGCTCTATAAAAACCTTACTGTTTTACAGTATCAGCTGACTGCGCACTGTAAATCTGTCAGGGGCTGCGGGTCTATAGGTATCCTGTGACGAGAAGTGGCTGCCTACAAGCCTGCCATTATCCCATCATTATAACTATCAAACACATGATAGCCATGAGAGAGTGTAGCTACACATGCTCATGAACACTTAATCGCCAGGAGACCCAGAGGGGAATGTACAGTCACCTATGGAGTCATATATTCATATGGAGCTCTATTCAACTGCGCAGATTAAATGTCTGAATAGCATTACTCATTCATAATTTACTCTCTTTTCTTGGCCTCAAACAATGCGAATCAGAAATGCAAACTCTTCGTGTCAAACCAGCTTTTTTTTTTACTCCTCGAAGAGCGAGGAGGTGTTTCATTTCAGACATAGGGGAGTCTGCATGCATAGAAACTTGCAAGGCGCTTGTAAAAGCCAAGAAGTCTGTTATATGTATTCAGGATACAGCGATTGCCCATTGAAAAACAGATGTTTAGCTGGAATCCAAGGACCCTGAGCTCTGAATAAAAGCCCCCAGCAGCCGCTGCCTACTCGTTCGCTTTCTACATATATATCTTGGCGCTGCAACATCTGCGATCACAGTTTGTCTTTAACCCTGCTTGGCATTTCAATTATGATTACAGTGTATGCCTGTGACTTATTAGAATGCAAGGCTTCATTAGCAGAAGTAGAACACCTCTGCAGCTTCATTAGATTAATCATTCACTTCTAAAGAGTCGTTTAATTTTTAGAAGCATGATTTTGGGGGGGAAGCGAGCTGGATACGGAAGAGTTCGGAGAGAGAGAGAGTGAGTGAGGACTTGGGAGGTGTGGGGTATAAATTAGCCTTCCCGCCTCACTCTCAGGCACTTATCTCTGCATAGCTATCTGCTGGTGTGAATACATATATGCCTGAGGGACCGAGAGGGACCGAACGCCTGTTCGCTTTGATCTGAATATCAACTGTCAGAGCTATTCTCATAATTAACCCATCAAGACACATCACAACTGGATCCTTCAGTCCAGACAGAGAAAGGCAAGAGCCCTTCTGGGAATAAAGAGGGTTTCTGTGCGCATCTCTCCTGCAGACAGGTGCTGCGGTTTGGGGGGCAGAGGGCTGCAGAGACTGTTAGGAGCAGCTGCCGTGGGATGCGCGCTCCCATGTTGCCGTTTCCCCCACTGGCGCTAACTTGCTCCAGCTAAATTGCGTAGGGGGCTTTTAATCACTTCCCCAAACACAGCCTCTAATCACCACTAAAAGGTTGATCGTTCCCAAGGAGGAGAGAAGGGAGAGGCGTTGTGGGAGTCTACAGAGGTGCTAATGGAGAGGTTAATACTGTGATACTGGATTCCAGAGCTTGTTGAAGGCAATTTGTCACTGAGACTAAATGTATAAAGTGAGACGGGTTGAGTTAGAAGTGTTGGCCAGCTTCGTCAACCCCGTGTTTCTTTATTGTCTTAAAGGGACAGTTCACCCCAAAATCAAAATTCTGTCATCATTTACTCACCTTCAAGTCATATCAAATATGTAGGAGAAAAATGAGCCTTAAAGGTATACACTTGTTGCTTGAGGTGTATTTATGTTAAATTTAAACATATTAAATATGCGACCCTGGACCTTAAAACCAGTCATAAGTAGCACAAGCATATTTAAAGAGTTCATTTGCAAAAATTCAGTTTTTCAACAATTTTCAAAAATCATGTTTTTGCATTAATCTCAATCAAACTGCAGTTGGGTTATTTTGATTAAGTAAAAATAACCAAAAAAAAAAAAAAAAAAAACACAACATGATTTTTTAAAAATGTTTTTGCAAATAAACTCTTAATTTGTAGCAATAGTCAGCAATACATTGTATAGGTCAAAAAGATCAATTTTTCTTTTATGCCAAAAATCATTAGGATATTAAGTAAAGATCATGTTCCATGAAGATATTTTGTAAATTCCTACCGTAAATATATCAAAACGTAATTTTTGCGTCTCAAAACTTAATTTCAGGGTCACATATTGGGTTCCACTTTATATCAGGTGGCCTTAGCTACTATATACCTGCATCAAAAAACTAAGTACGATGTACTTACTGTATTCATACCATATTGCAAAACATTTTTGGTGCTATTGACATGGAATACAGGTACGGTTTGGTGGTGTGGGTAGGTTTAAGGGTGAATTAAGGTGTACAGAGGGGTCAGCAGCGTAATATAAATGTAACTACATGCAGGTATTTTTTTTTTTTAAACATAAGTACAATGTAAACACATGTGTGTACACAATAAGTGCATTGTAATTTAAAAGTACATAGTAGTTAAGGCCACCTAATATAAAGTGGAACCAAATATTATATATGGAAATACAATCTTTGGTAATGAGATGAAAGAATAAACTGCTATTAAACAATTACCAAAAATTAAGCAGGTAAACTGCAGGTGACTTTGCCTCAACAAGGCAGGTGACTGTATAATTGGCTATTTTGAATTGTTTTGAAATAATTCTTTAACTAAAAAATTACCACAGTGGATACAATTGTGCAATTTGCCCATGACTTGTCTTCTGTGTAATTTTGAACAATGTCTTTGCCAGTGTTAGTTTTGGAGCCCATTATCCTTCATTGTCTGGATAAAAACAGTTGAAGCATTCTTCATATTATTTTTATTTGTGTTCTAAGAAGAAAGTCAGTCAGTCAAGTTTGGAATGACATGAGGGTGGGTAAATTCTGACTTTTTAAGCAAACTAACCCTTCAATGTAAAAGACCAGACTGCACAGTCCCCTGCTAAGGTCTCAGACACACATTAGCATATTCATGCCATTGACTACTTGCTACTCAATAACTGTGTTTGATCAGAGGGGTGTGTAATGAAGGTTTTAAGCGTAAAAAACATAATAAGCACAAGCTTAATTAAGCTTAACCATAATATCTCTCCATTCACTGGTAACCATCAGTTCATGAAAGCCATAATGTAGCTGTCAGTGATTATCATAAGAGATGTTCTTCTTTAATAATGATGAAAGCAGTCGAAAAAAAACCCTGCCTTATTAGGGTGTCCAATTCTGTGTCCATATTAAAGCTAATAAAACAGCTCCTTCATTGTAATCTGTAGGAGGAACAGCAGCCAATAGAACATCAATTACCCTGCGGCGGATTCAACATCTAAGGGTATTTAAGTAAAACAGATGAGGATCGGATCACACTGCGAGCCAGATCTAATGCCGGCTCAATACAGAGAGAAAATAACACACTCTTATCTACCTTCTTGAGATGTAAATTGATTTATTAACAAGGCATCTCTTTGAAGCAAGGGAAATGGATTGATGCTAAGCAGACGTGTTTGATTTTCACTTTCATAAAGCTTGTAGATTTTCACGAGATGTAGAGCTGTATTGTAAAAACACTCTTCTTTCACACTTCTGAATGTTGCCACATTGTTTAAGACGTGAGAAAAATATTATCTTTACAAAGGTACAGCATGTCTAGCAGCGTCTGCTAGGGAGTTCTTTGGATAATCACACAGCTTATTGGAAGTTTGTATTGAAGAACAGGCTTCCTGAGTGCCTACAACCACAATAATGCATATCATTATCCAGGATTTTTCTATGCAAATTCTGTAATATTGCATAAAAATGCTGGGAGGATATATCAATATAATGAAACTCATTAGAATAAAATAAAATTTTATAAATCCAAAAGGCTTAAAGATGCTTACTTTTTTTTTTTTTTGATAAAATATATTTAACACAGTAGTATGCAACAGTTTGGGAACCCCTTGCAGAATCTGTGAAAATGTGAATAATTTTAAAATAAGTGAGATTATACAAAATGCATGTTATGTTTTATGTAGTACTGTCCTGAGTAAGATATTTTACATAAAAGATGTTCACATGTAGTCCACAAGACAATAAAAAAGCTGAAATTTTTAAAATAACCCCCTTCAAAAGTTTGGGAACCCATGGTTCTTAATACTGTGTGTGGTTACCTGGATGATCTACGACTGTTTTTTTTTTGTTTTGTTTTTTTTGTGATGGTTGTTCATGAGTACCTTGTTTGTTCTAAACAGTTAAATTGAGCACTATTCTTCAGAAAAATCCTACGGATTCTGCAAATTCTTCAGTTTTCCATCATCTTTTGCATATTTGAACCCTTTTCAGCAGTGACTGTATGATTTTAAGATCCACCTTTTCACACAATTGAGGAAGCACAATGCATTAAGAGCTGGGGGGTGAAAACTTTTGAACAGGATGAAGATGTCCAAATTTTTCTTATTTTTCATTTAGTACCAACCTTCGGAAGCAACAGAAGATACTTGCATGTTTCCCGGAAGACAAACTAAATACAATTTACCTTGATCTTCAAATTCAAAAAGTTTTCACCCCCTGGCTCTTAATGCATTGTGTTGCCTTCTGGAGCATCAGTAAATGTTTGAACCATTTTTAATAGTTGTGTTTGAGTCCCTCAATTGTCCTCAGTGTGAAAAGATGGATCTTAAAATGACAGTCACTGCTGGAAAGGGTTCAAATATGCAAAAGACGCCAGAAAACTGAAGAATCTGCAGTACCTTGAAAGGTTTTTCTGAAGAACAGTGCTCAGTTTAACTGTTGAGAACAAACAAGGGACTCATGAACAACCATCACAAAACAAAATAAACAGTCGTAGATCATCCAGGTAACCACACACAGTATTAAAAACCAAGGGTTCCCAGACTTTTGAAAGGGGTTATTTTTATAATTTCAGCTATTTTTTTTGTCTTGTGGACTATATGTAAACATATCTTATGTAAAATATCTTACTCAGGACAGTACTAAATAAAAGCCCAACATGCATTTTGTATGATCTCTTGTACTTTGTTAAAATTATTCACATTTTCACAGATTCTGCAAGGGGTTCCCAAGCTTTCGCATGCCACTGTAAATGTTATATATTTAAAAAAACAGCAAGATGACATGCATGCAAACTACAAGACATGCAAGTAAACTTCAATAAAAACACATTTAACAAATAAATTCCTAGATGTCCATTTAAAAAGTCATTAAACAATATTGCTATTTTGCATCAAGTAATGATTTTGTCTTCCCAAACGCTGGAAATTGGTTTATTTGCAAACAGTTTTCCCAATATTATGATTTTTCGAATAAATTAAATTCCCAACTTGGATGGAAACAGCTTTTGTGGCTTTATTGCTTTATTACCCAATAAAACAAAACCTCAATTTTCGCTCTAGGTATGAGTGAGGTACAAAGTTTATTGCCGATAAACGAGGGGGAGCACGCCTGTGATGTTTCGAACCACATAAAACCGAGAATCAGTCTGCAGACACACAGATGTGGAAAGTCAGCTGATGTGCGGAGGCGTGTGTGAATAAGATCGAAAAACGCCGCCATCGAAAGACAAACGATGACATGCTTCTCAGCATGTTCGGGGCCTGAAAGTAGAACGTTTTCTCGATTTCTCTCCGTCCTGTCACTAAATGCTTACATTTCAGCTGCCATACTCTGTTGAGATGTTTATTTCTGAAGCAAAATCAGAGGGTAAAGACTCGTATGTCAAAGATTCCCTTTTCTCTGAGCCCTAAATCAACATGACGTGTGTGAAATCAGTGAAGAGGTACTCACAGTGTGTGACAGTGCTTGCCATTTATATATTTACTCTGTGCGATGCAAGCTCTCGCCCCCTCCTCTATCACTCCCTGGCTCACGAACTGCTCCTCCTCTCTCTCTCTCTCGCCCCTGCATGCTCTCTATCTCTCCCTCCCTCTCTCTCTCTCTCTCTCTCTAACTTACTCTGCTGCCAGAATCTGCTTTGCATTCCAGTCACGTCGATCGCACCTTGAGTGATCCTGGAAGACAATTATTCATACTGAGACGAAACACATTCAGGCGGATAGCACTGCATTTGAAAAAAGATAAGCCACTTCAATTATTTAAGCGTGCTGTTCCTAAACTCACATTTACTTTGCTTATGAATTCACATTTAACCCCCACCCATGTACACTTGTGAATATGAGACGAGAAACACTACTATTACATTTGCATTTCCATGCTATTCAGAGAGATAACTCATATTGTTTTGACGTGTTATGTGCAAACAAGGCCAATCAGTGTTTCCACATTCTGAGACTGGAGGGGAAGGTGATCCAGTATTTATGAGCGGATGCGGCGCGGTATAATTGAGCGTAATGCCGCGGCGGATCCTCGCACGGTCTAATGAAGCTAACAAGGTGGGTTCCTCGACAAAGGCACCTGCCAGCCCTGCCCAGTACACCGACAGAATTGAAAGCAGCCCCTGAGGATTTCTTTTTCTCCTCCCAAGAGCATTCTCAAAATTCAATAAATAACATCTGTAGGCGATGTTGGGTGCAGACCTGGGAGGAATGCGTCATAACAGAAAAGGAGGGGGATGAGAGAGAGAGAGGAGAAGAGAATGTGTGAGAGTAGGGGAGAAAATGTGTTTGTGTGTGTGTGTAAGTGTGTGTGTGTGTGTGTGTGTGTGTGTGTGAGAAAGAGAGAGAGTGTGTGAGCCGGAGTGCTGGCTGAACAAAGAAACCATGACGACTGCCAGGTTGCTATGGCGACCACTGCAAGGGGGCCAAGAGAGTATAATAGCACATCAATCACTGTCCGAAAAAGAACTTCATTATCAGCTGAAAAATAATCCTTTAGGATCTGTTTAGTGTGTGATCCTCCATCCACTCACCTCAAAGCCTTGTTCTCGCGCAAACGCGGCGGCCTCCTGCAAAACAAAGCACACATGCGGCCTTAATTAATGAGAGCTTAGTGTAGCAATGATATTATTCCATTTCAAAGCTATGTTAGAGTATGTAGCACAGGATATACATTATGTAACCTTCAGTTCTTTTTTCAAAACCATTTTTTTGTTGTCCTAATACATCAGATTTACAAAATTAAACAAGCATCTTGATACAATTATATATCTATAAATTGCAACACATCTTTATACAATATTCATATAAAGGTCTGCAGTTCAATTAATGAAGCCTAGCACCTAAATAAGACACAACCACATGGGGTCGCTCTCATATATTTGGTATAGTTTAAATTGCGAATTCTAATATCGTAAGTATTCTGACGTATCATAATGTATTCAACAGGGCTGCCCCCTAATAGTCCACTAACCGTTAGTCAAGAGACTTGGTTGACCAAAACTGTATTAGTCGTAGAAAAAAATCACGCAGTCTGTGACAGACAGATCGTTAACGGCTGTGGTAATACAGTATATCGGGCAGGACATCCAAACACTCCTCTATTATTCATCAACCTTAAATATGGCTTTTCATCTGAAACATGTATGTAGTAGCAACTTTACATGGCCGCTCAATCTAATGTTAACCTTGGAAAATTTGCGCTATTCAAGTGTCTGCAGTGTGGACTCTGAACAGTAGTGCGCTACTGCTGCTCTTAAAATACTTCGGCATTTTTGGTCATACAGATAAAAATAATGCACTATGTTTATTTGTGTGCATTCACAAAAGCAACAAAATGTCGTGCTTTTGTAAAATAATGAAAGCAAACGGGATGTGCTTTTTCAGTCTCTGTGAACTTGAGCGCGAAACTTCTGTGTATACTTGCCTTACAGACATGAAAAATATATATATAGAGAGTGAAATGTATATCTTTAAATGAACGAATTCAAATAGAAAACAAATATTCTTGGATTATGTAACCCGTATGAAACATGCATACAGGTGCATCGTCACTACAGAGATGACAAGTGACAAAAAGCACTAGTTTATCAATAGATTATTAAAACGTTAATGCAGTCTCCTTGCTGTTTTTTCACTGACACATTCATAATTATTGTAACTGTGCTGTGGCAAGCATTTTTGCGTGCACTTGAGCTTATTAGGCTATGTAGGCAATTAAGGATCATTATGTTTTATATGGTTTATTAATAAATGTGCGATTAATAGTCGACTAATGCTTAAAATGAACAACTACTAGTTGACCAGAAAAATCTTTAGTCGAGGGCAGCTCTAGTATTCAATGTATGTTTATGATATCTAATCCATCTAATATCGTTCAGAATTGTCTTTTTTTTTTTGTTTTCTTTGCGCACAAAAATATTCTCATTATGGTTATACCACTGATGTCACATGGACTCTTTTATTGATATCCCTATCATCTTTCTGGACGTTGAACATGGTAGTGTTGCTGTCTATGCAGGGTCAGAAAGCTCTGGGATTTCATCAAAAATATATTAATTTGTGTTCCGAAGACGAACGAAGGTCTTACGGGTTTGGAACGACATGAGGGTATATAATTAATGACAGAACTTTCATTTTTGGGCGAACTATCCCTTAAAAGTCAGGTTGATTCTGATTGGCTGTCAATGTTTTTACCATTCATCGCCTGAACAAAATGTTCTGAAAGGGATTCCAATGACATCGCTCCTTTTGTTACATTACAGTTATATTTGTGGTGTAGAAACAAACTCATCCTTGGTGTCAGTGGGCCTTTACTCTGAACTGTGTGTAAATTCGCAAAGAGGCTACTAGTTAAAAAGACTATGATACATAAAATACCACAACATGACCTGAAACTCAAGCTCAAGCAAGATGTATGAATAAAACAGCTTTATTTCCTATAATAAAATGGCTCTGTGAGGGTTAAAAGGTTCCAATTATGTGTGCCGGGCTTCGCCCTTTGCTCGAGTGAACGGCTCTAGGGACCAGTTGTGACAACCTCGGCCTTTAGAGAGGAAGAGGGGGTGGAAAGAACCAGTGCTTCGCGGATGTAAGGGGCCGAGACCACCTGCAGTCTGTCTGTCTGTCACAGGCACTGCATAATAGAGCCGAGACATGTACATTAATCTATAATAGACCGTCTGACATCACTCCAAACACTCCAACCTGGAATTTAGCTGTTTGTATTTGGTTCCAGTCAGAAGATTTTCCCTTTTCCGGGTCAGAGAGCTGCAGCTACACCTACGTTTGTGCTCACCGCACAGAGGTCAAACACTCCAAGGTTAATCTTTGCGCCATAAAGTTGGGGAAAAACTCCAGTCCCCATGGAGATAACCCACCACTAGGTTTCATGACACCAATTACAGCTCAACGATCTGATAATGCAGCCATCCAGCAGCCAAGGTGAGCCACTCTTTTATTAAGAGTGATTAAGCAGCATTATTTCAAGATTAGCTCCAGGAATTAGAGTTAATGCAACCCCACTGGAAAACTGTAATAGACCCTCTTCACTATGCAAGACTATGGAAATATCGGACTTGTAATAAATCTACACTTTAAAAGTCACTCTATTAGCACAACAGACTAACCAGAACCATATCCAAGGCTTTGTGTTTTATAATTCCGAAGAGGATACAGAGACATATGAAATGACAGAACGAGTCTCATCATATTCTGTAAAGAGAATAAAGGATTAAATACATGTAAAGGCTGCGATCACAGACTTTGTGCTCCACTGACTTCCATTCATATGAACGCAAATACAAATTTAACATTATTCAAAATTATTCTGGATTACGCAAATGTATTATTTGCTAAAATCAGGCAATAAACAAATCGTAATATGTTTGTGGTAGGTTCAAAAACATTTCACATGCTCAAAGAGTGAAAAATGTGACCCTGGAGCACAAAACCAGTCATAAGGGTCAGTTTTTTAAAACTTAGATTTATAAATCAAACTTTTATACCTGAAGGCTAAATAAATAAGTTTCCTATTGATGTATGGTTTGTTAGTGTATGACATTAATTGGCCGAGATACAACTCTTTGAAAATCTGGAATTTGAGGGTGCAAAAAAAAAAAAAGAAAAATCCAAATGAAGCCCTTAGCAATGCATATTATTAATCAGAAATTAAGTTTTGATACATTTACAATAGGAAATTTACAAAATATCTTCATGGAACATGACCAATTCTGGCATAATTTATCATTTTGACCCATACAATGTATTTTTGGCTATTGCTACGAATATACCCATAAATCTTCTCAAATCTTTTTTAAAGGTCAATTAATTGATTTCTGCACTTCTAAAAGCAATTACCAAATTAATGACTGTTTCTTAATATATTTTCCAAATATTTTCCCATTTTTTGATCAGCTAGATAGGTAGTCCTGCCCCTGATCTCACCCCATAGAGTGTAGCAGTCAGATTTCTGAAGAAAAAAAACAGATTTTTAATGATAACTTTTAAACCTACAGATTCCTGGTGAAAAACTACATCGCCTATAATTCTGCAGAGAAATCTCCACCAATCAGAGAATTGAAACCACCAAATATTTACATACATATTATTACCTCACCTCATTACTTCTACCTCATTAAGGCTGTAGTAAGGTATATGGTGTGGTTCATGTTTTACAACACTTTAAAGGATTAATTCCCTTCAAAATTCTAAATTTCACCCCATGTCATACAAGGTGTTCACGTCTTTCTTTCTTTCTTCAGTCCAAAAGAAATGACGTTTTTTGAGGAAAGAATCCTGGAATGTTTCTCCATATAGTGGACTTCAATGGGGATCAACAGGTTGAAGGTCAAAATTGCAGTTTAAATGCAGATTCAAACAGCTCTATACAATCTTAGCTGAGGTATAAGGGTCTTACCTAGTGAAACGAAGTGCAAGTGCTAGTGCAAGATGAGCATTTGTGGTTAAAAAGTATATACAGTTTGTTTCGCTAGATAAAACCCTGATCCCAGCTGGGATTGGGTGTAGCCCTTTGAAACTGCATTTTGGACCTTCAACCCATTATGGGTTATATGGAGAAAAATTCTGGAACGTTCTCCTCGAAAAACTTCATTTCTTTTCAAGTGAACAAAGAAAGACAAAAGCATCTTGTATGACATGGGGTGAGTAAATTATCAAGAAAATGTTATTCTGGAAGTGAACTAATCCTTTAACAAAGATTTTGAAAAATCCCTATGGAAAAAATGAATTGGAAAAATATTTCCAGAACCAAGGCAGCTAAAAAAAAAAGTGGTTGTGCAATGCTGCACAGCATTGGCTGAGTCAGAAGTTGTCATGTCAGGCAATTGAAACAAATGTGTTGAAATGTTTTGAAGGCTCCACAGAGCCACAGTGTTTATGCCGTTCATGAATTAAACCTACAAAATGCTAACTTGTTGTGTCTACAAATTAAATGTGTAAAGTATCTTGTATACTGGATACGCTTTAACTTGTCTAAAAAGAATCCTTACACTCAACAGTCTCATGAATGGCACAAAAATAGCTCATGAAAGAAGATGGACGTAGAAGAATAAAGGTGGCATAGAGGAGGTGAGGAGTGTCAGGGTGAGTGCACACTGACATCTGGTCTAGGTTAGAAATGTAGCCCTGACAGACTGGGCCGGGGAGCTCGCGAGGGCCAACCTCACTAGTTATTTACTTCAGCGCCCACTTTCATCTCCATCCTGTGCTGTTATTCATGTTGTGATGAAGCTCAAAGCAGAAAATGAAGAGAGTATTTCTCTTTGTGAATCGGGCCAGTGGGTTAGCCATGCCAGCTGCAAGAGGAAGGGACCGAAAAAAGAGAGTTCAACAAAACGCACAGCCGGAGGGACGGGCTGAGCTCTGAAATCATCAGCTAGCTAAACGAAGAAGAAAATAACAGCAGCAAAAACATACG
The DNA here is from genome assembly GCA_012976165.1 of Labeo catla. Lineage (NCBI taxonomy): Eukaryota > Metazoa > Chordata > Actinopteri > Cypriniformes > Cyprinidae > Labeo > Labeo catla. The sequence continues at coordinate 2,877,484 of VONZ01000020.1, read as the reverse complement.
CACACACACAGAAACACAAAAAATGAGAACCAACTTGACCACACGGTCGTAAGATGTTATTTTTCCCACATTGTTTTTGCGCTGGTGACATAAACACTGGTGAACCAGTGGCGGCCCAGACAGAAAGAAAAACAAAGATGCAACTGTTGGTTACTCACAGGCCAATCACAGTGCAATTTCATTACGCCGTCTCAAACGTCCCACATAATCCTGCATGAGGCAGGACTGTATGGCCACGGGCTGTGACTGTACCAGGGGCAGTGCTGTCTGAGGGGGCCGGCAGATGGTTATTGATACAGTAATCTGTGCAGGGGAAGGGGAAGATTAAAGAGAAGAAAGCCAGCACTGCTGAGGTGTTAAAGGTACTCCCCTGAGAATGCAGCAGGCCAACTGGAGCGTGACGCGCCACCGACAACAAACCAACAGAGAGAGACAGACAGAGAGACGGACGGACGCAGAAAGAGAGACGCTGAGAGAGCGACAAACAAGCCACAGAAGACAGGCCCTTTTGGTGGAAATTTATCTAAAGCCACTAATCCTATACTTACCACCACCAGATGCAATTACTGCTAAAGAGCTGGGAGTAAGCGAAGCCTGTCCTAGACACCACTTCCATTACTGATGACATGTCGCCCAGATATAGCCGCAAACAAAGCTTAAAATTACATCAGGAAATAGCTGATCGGCAGGGAATGACACAGCATTGCGGTTAGAACGCTAGGCTGCAAACCTAAAGGTCACAGTCTGAGGTTGAAACGGTAAAAGGAGCGATGCATAAAGTTACTGAGACCACCTCCCATCATTATGACCTTGAGAAAGACATTTAAAGAACACATTTTTTCTCTCCTGTCTTGATACATTTCCTGTTGAAACAGGAAGCTAGGGAAAGGGACTAAAGGGATAGTTCACCCAAAAATGAAAATTATCCCATGGTTTACTCACCCACAAGCCATCCTCGGTGCATATGACTTTCTTCTTTCAGACAAATGCAATCGGACCAATGTCCTGGCTCTTCCAAGCTTTATAATGGCAGTGAATGGCTGTTAAGATTTTGAAGCCCAAAAAAAGCGCATCCATCTATCATAAGAAGTGCTCCACACAGCTCCAGAGTGTTAATAAAGGCCTTCTGAAGTGAAACGATGCATTTGTGGAAGAAAAATATTAATATTTACTTTATGTTCAGTGGTGTTCCAGCAGATGATGTAGGATGTAGGCATAGCCTAAGCTTCAGTGAGAACATGCAAGTTTTGTTTACAGCAAAGGAAAACCGGTCTCCTGTTTGCTCATATTGAAATCATCCGACATCTTTCTTAACAAATTCTTGCTTTGTACTTCTAATTCTGCGTTTTGTTTTGTTCTCTCCTCTGCTTTTGCATTTGTCACATCATTTGCCTACTCCATCCACTGGAATGCCACTCTCTCGTGAACGAAGAGATTACGGTTTATGAAGTTTTAAATATGGATTTTGGTAAACAAAAGCACTGATTCATTTCAGAAGGCCTTTATTAACCCCCGGAGCCAAGTGGAGTACTTTTTAGGATGGATAGATGCAGTTTATTTTGCTTCAAAATCACAACACCCATTTACTAGCATTATAAAGTTTGTAAGAGCCAAAATAACTTTGATTGTATTCATATGAAAGAAGGAAGTCATATACACCTAGGGGGTAATTTTCATTTTTGGGTGAACTGTCCCTTTAAAGGGCAAGGCATCACTGGTTCTAAAACCATTTACAAAGCATTTCATTATATGACACTGCATTCTAGAAATACCCATCCATCCATGCATGTATCCTCAAAGCTAGTGGATACAAACACCTCCAGCTTGTTTTTTTTTTTTAAAATTAAAGGGGTCATATGATTTTGCTAAAAAGAACATTATTTTGTGTATTTGGTGTAACGTTTACGTGGTTTGAGGTTCAAAAAACACATTATTTTCCACATGCTGTACATTATTGTTACTTTTCTCTGCCCCATCTTTCTGAAACAAGTCGATGCAATTAGCCAGCTATTCAGTGCGTTGTGATTGGTTAAAGCGTGTGTCGTGTAAAATGTTAAGCCCCTTAGCATGTTGTGATGCCGTGTCCCGGCGCGACGAGAGTAAAACAATAAAACCCACTATAAATGAGGGATTTGATTGATCCAGCGAGGACATAATTACTGATTATAATGACTTATACTGTCTTTTTACGTTGTGTTGCATTGCATCGTGTCGCGCTGCATAAACATAACACCACTGCATTTGTCTGCATTTGTGATCGTAAAAACGGCAAACAAGCAGAACTACTCTACACTGCTCAAAACTTGTGTTTGAATAGCCAGCAGCTAATTCTTTAAATATGAAAATGTACATACAGGCTGTAAATCAGAAGTGCCAGACTATCCTTGCAAAGTTGGAATTGCCCCACTTTATAGTGTGCACAGCTGTCATTGTAGGCTAAAATTACTCTCTCAGGTTCAGGAAACAATCCTCCATAAAATGCGCTGGACACACTAGAATATTTGCGTTGAACTGTTCTAAAACAGTGTTGCAAATACAACTTAACCACTGATTTCCAGTTGTGTACTCATTTGGAATTGTAACCAAAGTATTTTTGCTTTCGCAATGAAACACACAGCGTCTCCACAACATAGTGGCGGCAACAAAAATACTACAGTTATGCCTTCTTTCTTTGCGTATACATTTGGGCGGTGTTATGCAAATCTTCCCACACAGTGACATAGACGTGGGGGTGTGTTTGAATGAGCTGTTTTAGGAAGGCGTGGCTGAGTCTTAACTTTTATAAAGAACATCTCTTTGGGTTTGTGACTTTAATCTTTGCAACTTTACAGATCTTATATATGCATCACAACTTGTAACACTCCGAAGAAAAAGGAAAACATGAAACCGCATCATACGACCCCTTAAAAAACAAATAGTCTCAAGAAAAATACGCTATATTCTGCTAAACAACAAAATTTTGTTCAGCCGTCTGAAAATGTTGGCAGGGCAAACAAAAAATAACTACTGGCTTCACCAGGCCTGAAAAAAAATTACAAAAAGTACTGCACTCTGTATCACTGTCACACTTGGGTTTATGATGCTTCATTTTAGATACCACAGAGATCTGAGAGGTTGAGAAATGCTACGGGCATGTTCTGTAATTCGGCGTGAGATGTGTTCTGGTATCCTGGATGTGAGCGTGTGTTGATGCTGTTTAGAGCGTGTGGGATGATGGATGTTGATGTGGCTGCAGATGGCGGGCGTCCAGGTGGACTGCAGAGGCAATGTGGGGTGGGGGGTGTGTGGGGGGGATGGGGGTTGGGGGGGTAGGGAACTGGGCCTGCTTTTCCTGCGGCTCACCTCTGCTAACTGCTCCACTCCCGCTGGCATAAGTACAACGAGCATGTGACAATTCAGAGGAGAATGAAAATATCCACAGGGTACATCATGAAAAAACCCCTAAACTGCAGCCATGATAACAAGATCATCAACATTCTATTTGCATATACAGTGCCCTGATCTTAATTGTATTGTATTTTAATTGCATTTAATTGTCTTTTATTCAATTTTATTTATTCCTGTGATGCAAAGTTGAATTTTCAGCAACAATAAGTTGAGTCTTCAGTTCAGATGACCTATCAGAGATCATTCTAATATGCTGATTTAGTGCTTAATTACCTAAAAACAGTTTAGTGTTCTAATATTTTGGAAACTGTAGAACATTTCTTTCAAGATTCTTTGATGAATTCATTTGAAATAAACTTTTGTAGCATTATTAATGCCTTTACTTTCACTTTTGGGCAAATGAATGTGTCCTTGCTGAATAAATATAATTATTTTACATTTTATATTTTACTTTGAATAGTAGTTTATCATGGTTTTCACAAAAATATTAAGCAGCACTGCTAATAATATGAAAAATTTCTTCAGCACCAAATCAGTATTTCTGAATGATCATGTGACACTGAAAACTGAAGTAATGATGCTGGAAATTCAGCTTTGCCAGAACAGGAATAAATTACATTTTAACATATATCAACACAGAAAACATTTATTTTAAATTTAAATGATTTGTATAGCTATTTCACAATATTTCTTTGTTTTTTTATCAAATAAATGCAGTCTTGGTGAGCATAAGAAACTTAAAAAACAGGAAAACATTTTTGAAAGTAGTATATTGTAATGAAATAATGCTGATAAGTTAAGGATCCAAGTGTGATTTGGGTCACTATACTGCATGTGGATAGTGAGGAGAGTGTTGAGTTGAATTAAAAAAAAAAAAAAAAAACAAAAATGCTGTCATTTTGGGATGTTAATTCAACTTTCTTCTTTCTGGCAAGTGGAGAGCTTAAAAAGGTGTCTCCTGCTCTTGATCTGCTCTCTGCCTTTTGATTCAGCTTGCAAGCTGAGAAAGCTCTGCCTGAGCTCTCTGCTGAGCACTTCAAACATGTCTTTGTTAAACAATGCATGAGAAGCAATGACTAGCTGTAATGATATCATTACCAGAATCATGAGTGCTGACTGCAGTCTCTCCTGGCCTGTACAGCATGGCCTGTTAGAGAGGTGGAGAAACAACAACAACAACAACAAAAAACCCCAAGACACCCCCGCCCTGGACACATGACATGTCTCTCAATGACAGCCTTATTAGCGCAATCCGAGTACGTTCCGATCACTTTCAAAGCCTGCCATTGTCCACACTTCATTGCAGGAATGCAAGTAAGCACATAAACAAGGCTGTGGGATTCTGACAGTAGCTCAAGCTCTTGTGTGATTAATACAGGCTAACGGTAAATACAGATATCGTACACACACACACATTCATAAGCAGGGCCACAGAGTTACAGACTGGTCTGACATGCACGTACAGATGAGGAATGACGTGCTGCTCAAGATGAGTCAACGGTGCTTGTTCAATGTAGTCATCCTCAGGGGAGCATCCACAAACAGGACAACAAACCCTACTGGAGGAGCTGAAACAGCTCAAAAACATTACATTTCTTGCTAAATTTAGACAGGTTACATCATAAATCATTGCTATTCTTACATCAGGACTATTACTTAATACTTAGTCATTAAAAAAGGAAGGAACTTCCTTTCCTTGTGTTGAAAGTCTTGACAATGAATGTTTTTACTTGTACAAACTTTCAAAATGAGTAAAAACTAAATTAGTGAAAGACTAATTAGAAAACATTTACATGTATAAATTTATAATGATGTAAATATATTTAATGTATAAACAGAACACTTTTCTTAAATATATACATGTATGTGTGTATTTATACACATTATGTAAACAAACATATTCATATTAGTGTTATTATATTATTATAAAAACAACAGTAAATTAATAAAAATAAATTAATTCTTCATCATATCAGTTAATTAGATATGCTTTTAATTATTAAATTTTTCTGAAACAATTAAAACGGAATTCAAAACATTAATGGAAAAAACGGAATTTGGTAAAGAATAAAACCGAATTTGAAAAAAAAAACAAAACAAAAAGTTTATTTTAAAAAAACGGATAACTCAGTTTTTTTTAATAATGTTACCGTTTTTATTGTGTTATTTTTTTTGTTATTTTTACTTGATCAAAATACCGCTTAATCGGAATGCACAATGAAAAAACATGATTTTTGAAAACTGTTAAAAATGTGTATATATATATATATATATATATATATATATACACACATACACACACACACACACACACACACACACACACACACACACACACAATCATGGCTCATCCAATAACATTTAGAATCTTAACTATCTGTTTTATGAATTGGCTTTCAACAGCCTTGTGTACTGGTGTCAGTTGAAATAAATGGTGAACGATAATTGTAGTGTCACTAATGAGAGGTACTTCACTGCAGACAACATAAGTACCCCATACAGGAGATAATCAATATGAGACATACATTCACGGATGTGTGTGTGTGTGGCACAAATGACCGTGAAACCCTTCTGTTAACCAAAATGACTGATGTGTGGGGCGTCAGAGCGGGTTGGTGTTAAACTTTCCCAAATCATCCTGGCAACAACCAGCTGACATCCTACACTCAACTCCACAGTGACAGAAATACACTGGGCTCGGTGGCAGCTATTGATCGGCCCTCAACACAATACCGTCTCTTCCATCCATCATCACTCTGCGTCTCTAAAGAGAGAGCCAGGCGCCTCTGCCGCTCTACCTATTAAAGGCAGCGCCGGCCCGGGTTCACTCTCACCCTCAAATCTGTGTTATGGAACTCCCCATCAAGCTGAAAATGGCCTCTGTGGCTCAATGTGAGGGATATTCTGGGGAAAGCCTCCTGAGTCCTCCGATTATAGTTGTTAGCTGAACTTCCCTATTGTGAACCTATCTGATCCAGCAGCGACACACACAAGCCCACAACTATCATCCCTGAGACATAAAAACGCACTAGGATGGACTATAAATCTACAGAAGTATTTGTTTTTTGTGTAAAGGGCATACACTAAACAGTCATTTACGGGTCTTTTTCTATATAATAACAATAATAAACAGCAATATTAATAATATTACTAAAATAACTTCTTACAACAACAACAATACAACCATCATTACATATGAGTATATGAACAGATAAACAATCTCTAGAACTGCTCCGAGAGTCACTTCATGAGCATGAGCATTTTAGCGAAAAACTACCGTCATCTCATACGCAAACAAAAATGTAAAGTTTTTCACGGCAACCTGTCAAAATAAAGGTTCGGTTTAACTTGAAGAAACTGGGACAGAAATATATTACTTAACGTAATGATAGTAGTACTACTACTGATAAAATTATTATTAAAACTTTATTTAAGGAATATATACCAGAAAAATTATTAACCAGAGTTTATTTACCAGAAACATGTAAATACACAAAGTATTTATGAAAAAAAAAAGAAATAAAGAAAATAATAATAAAAAATTAACTGTTTATAAAGTATTAAATTATTAAAATTTAATGAAACCATTAAAATTGAATCCAGAAAAAATTGGTAAAAATAAAACTGAATTTGACAAAAAAAAATTTAACTGATTTCATAGGGCCTTAAAAATGTAATTTTAAATGTAACTTTTAATAAATCGCTGTTAAATTAAAAGTTTCATGATTTGAATTAATTAAACATGCTATTTGATTAGACAAGCTATTTATTTATTTATTTATTTATTTAAAAAATTAAAACAGATTCTAGAAAAATTAAACAAACAAATAAACAAAAAACAGAATCCATACACACAAAAAAAAAAAGTTCTTAGTTATGACAGTTCCATGATTTTTAACAATATATCAACTTTCTCAGGATTGGAAAACATTATACTAATTATTACTAATAATATGAATACGAAGAACAGTAACAATATTTTTTTTATTTATTTGATTTTTCATGTTTGTTTTATTAACATTAAATCACCCTTCTCCCATTTTCACTTCCAAAATATTAGGTAGGCTGTGACTCCCATCCCTCCCCTGATGGCAATATGGTTTTGGAGGAACCAAAAAAACCCAAGAACTTTGGTACTGTTTTGTTAGCGTCTCTTGCTCCCTGAGAGAAAATCACTTGTCCCAGCAGTCCTAACTGTCTCTCCACACAGCGATGTCTTGCAGGTCATTGTATAGGGGTCGAGAACAGACAGACGGCTGTAATTGAGTGCAGTGAGTGATGCAGTAAAGCACTCGTGTAGAGTGTGCATCGCTTGAGTTTCCCTGACAGCATCCAGCTCCGGCATTGTTTTAATTACCTCACCTTGCATCTCTCTCTCTTTGCCTGTCCTTTTTTCCTTCTGCTCTGAATTCAGACAGCTGCTTCCAAACTACTTTAAAACATTTTTTGCTAACCATGTAAAACATCGCCAAATGTCTCAGGAAGACTTCTAAGCATCTCAGAGGGGGCCTGCCACAGCTCAGAGCTCTGGAAATGTCCGTGTTTGATTGTCAACAAGATTTTTAGAACTTGACATCTGTCTCTCAATGTTTGTGTGTGTGTGTGTGTGTGTGTGCGTGTACGTGCAGCTGTCTGAATCAGCTGGGAGATGGGGGCCCAATGTCAGGCATATCCCTCATCGCCTCAGGCTTCCTGCATGAACTGTCCGTCACCTACACACAATCAGCGGGGGAGGACACACACTCCAGCACAAGAAAATATCACTGTGGATATGCAAACACGCACGTATCCTTTCACAAAGAAAGCACAGTGGTTATTGTCAACGGATGAGTCGAGATGTAGAGTACCAGACAGAGTCATAATTAGGCCCAGACGGATTCTGGACGATTTCTGCATTTTCTGCCCTGATTATGGACGAAAATCTGTGGGACAGATTTACATACTTTACTTAAATGTTGTAAAAGGTGTTAAATGGACCTGAGAGCACTGCAGTTTTATTGGCTGTATAATCACATTAGCTAAAATAATGACTTCTTAGGAATTTTGTAGAATTCTGCTTATATAATGAATACAACAGTGCAATAAACAAGAAGGTGATATTGAGTAACTTAGATTTTAGATAAAATGTGGGAAGATACTTTGTCTATTTTTTTCTCAGCCGATGAAAATGAGGGATTCATAAATAAAACTAGAGGCTAAAGTTTGTGAACAAACTTTGATGTTGGCTTGAGAAAGCCAACATGGGCAGCCTTAAGGCAAAAGAGCCAGATAACACATCTGTTCATGTTCTTGATCTGACCCCACCACAAAAAAAAAAAAAAAAAACAGTTTATGTTTTCATAATATTTTTCTATAGACCCTTGTTATTTTGTATTGTAATGAAGAGGCTTATGACAACAAACTACAAGCAATAGCACAAAAAGCAGGTTTATAAGTGATCATATGCAAAAACTGAACAATCAAATGTAAAATAAAATTGCACAGTTTTCATTAAAACTAGAGTGATCCTTATTAAAGATACAAAAGTTATTCAGTCATAAGCAAGGAGTGATATTCTCGTTTTTGATGGATTAACAAAAGTAGGACTGCAAGACGATTTGTTGCGATTAATCAACTCAAAATAAAAGTTTGTTCAGATGCTATATGTGTGTGTACTGTGCATATTTATGTCTATATAAACACGCAAACATGCATATATTAAGAAAAATATGTTAGATTTATATATAAAATGTAAGTGTTTACATACAAATGCATACAATACATACAAATATTTAAAAAATATATACATGTGTATTAATGTATACATAATAAATATACACAGTACACACATAGCATGTAAACAAACTTTTATTTTAAATAGATTAATCACGACTAACCGTTTTGCAGCCCTACATAAAACGAAGCAATATAATGATCCACATAAACAACTGTTTTTAATGATATTCACTAAGCTATTGTGCATTGTAAAATAAAATAAAGTAAAATAAAAGTAAAATATAGTAAAAGAAAATAAAACACTACATGTGCATTTTACTGTTTCTTTTGAGAAAAACTATTGTCACATCATATACAAACAGAGGTCTTCACAGCAACCCATCAAAATAAAAGTTCAGTTTAACTCGAAGAAACTGACAGAAATATATTACTTAATGTAATGATACTACTACTACTACTACTAAAACTATTACATTTGTTTTTCAGAAATATTTACCAGAAACATGTAAATACGCAACACTATTTCTGAAAAAAAGAAATACATAAAATAATAAAAAAATAACTATCAAATCAATTAATTAGATATGCTTTTGATTATTTAAATTTAATGAAAATTTAATGAAGAAAAAAAGAAATTCATAGGGCCTTAAAAATATCATTTTTTAAACTTTTAATATATAGATGTTAAATTGTGTAAGTTTCATTATTTGAATTAATTAGGCATGCTATTTTGTTTTAAATTTATTTAAACAGAGTGCAGAAAAATTAAATGGAAAAAAATGAATTTTTTGGGGCCCTACAATAAAAAACTGATTTCATAGGGCTCTACAATAAAAAAAAAGTAAAATAAAACAAAATAAATAAAAAAAAATAAGTAAAATAAAGAAAGAAAGAAAAAAAGAAAAAGAAAGCTACAAGTGAATTTAGGCATCTCAAAATTAATATGTACAGAGTGAAAAATGTATATTTATTTTGAGATTTGCTAAAGATTACATTTAACAGTGTTATTAAACTGTTGTATTTTTAACTTTAAGCAAGCATGATGTTTGCACAAGTGACAGAAATGTAAAATAGCAGAAATGAGCATGAACAATTAAACGTCAAATATTGGTTGATATCGTTAAAAAAAACCTCTATGGTACTAATATATCCTGCATACCTAATCAAAATAATTCCAAGTGAAGCTAAAATCAACTGTAAAAACAGTCTAACTGGAATGAGCAAACAATGAGCCGTCATACAAAAAGTGAGACTTCTGCGTTGTCGACTGAATCTCAGTGCTCTTAAAACGCCGCTCAGCCAATCAATCAGGAGGACTGGTACTAAATGTTTTAGAAGAATGATTAACATGCCACACACAGGCAAACAAGGAGGCTTCTGATGCAAAGTCCAAGATGATTTGTTCTGGAGCATGTCAAAAGCCTCCAATTTCCTTGTCTGTCTTTTGAGACATGAATAACGTTATTTAAAAGTCAGCGTTAGGCCTTTGGGTAGATCTTGACAATGAGTCAACTCTTCCAAGTTCTTGTCTTCCTCCTCCCTCCCTCCCTCCCTCCCTCGATTCTCTTCTCTCTCTCTCTCTCTCTCTCTCTCTCTCTCCCCCATAAGCAGCAGCGGAGCGATTTCAATCATTTCGTAACCTCCCAGCAATCATGGCTTTAACTCCCCTGTTATTTAAAACAATCTGAGCTCTGAGCGCGAGTTAATCACTGCTTATACAACATCAGTCAGGGTTATTCATTCTGTTCCAATTAATCATGCCATTTATCTACATTGTCTGAGCCTTCTGCTCAACAAATTCATCTGTAATGACACAGACAATTCACATTGTTGAATTTTATCATGTATGTGGCAAACGGCAGGCAAATTGCTGGAGATTACGTACGCGCTTGCGTCCGCGCCGCCGTGTGTCGATTTCGGCGAGCGTAAATTCAGCGCCATCTGGTTTTGGCTCTTTACTGCACGGCTTTCTCACTTAATTAACTGGAGGCCATTACATTTCCTGAAATGTTTCACTTTCTCTGGTTCATGTCATGCAGGCAGGCAGGAGGGGAGCAGGGAAGGACTCAATTAGACCAACGCCGCTCCCTGGATATTACACACTTGGTGTGTGCCAGTTAAGGGGGCGTGAGGCTGGTGCAGGGCCTGGACGTCTCTCGCTGCGCCTACCCTGTCAGCACAGATAAAGGCCTGCCTGTCTGCGTTAGATCCCGCCCACACACACGCATTCAGACAAGCTCCAGCTGCCAAAACACTTCATACCAACCAGCAGAGAGCTAGGCATACATAAAGACTAACACGCACTAATACTGCCCAACAAAGCCTGCAGCTACTCGCCACATATACGCTATTTAATTAGCTCAAGAAAAAGCTAAATTGTGGCTGTCAGTTTAACAGGAACTACAGCTGCTCTATAAATAGTTTGGGTGAAGAGAATCTGAATCTGACCAGCATCAGTGTTTAATTTCCTGGCTTGGCTGTTTGACAGTATACAGTATAACGCAACACTAGAAATCGGTCGAGATTTATATTGCAGCAGACGTTTATGCGCCTATCGGTGGGCAGGACTGCTTTATGTCATTTATACACAAAAGAAACGTGAAAATACAGTGCCAACATGTCTTAAAATGAGGAATAACTTCACACTATTAACAAATTCAAAACGTGTGTGTGCAGAACATAGTGCCTATTTTAAAAGAGTTTCAAAAATGATTCATCCAATCAGAATTCTCAATCTGTCACATGACTTTACTTTGCACAGTTGTGTGGAGTCACTTTTCGTGCAATTTTTAACGCAAGTGCTATATAACAGATCAGCTATTATCACTACTATTATCCTTCATACACTACCATTTATATTTTTCTGTCCTATTTTATATTAGTGGCATTAACTACTATTCACTTACATTTAAATTAATCATTTAATACAATGCACTTTTTAAATTGTACTTATTTAAAAAAATACCTGCATGTAATTCCATCTGTAATTAATTTCTTTATTTACATTCATAGTTGCACTGTTGACCAGTGATGGGAATATTGGCGTTATAAATAAACGTCGCTACTAACGGTGTTTTTTTTTTTCAGTAACGAGTAATCAAACAACTTACAGTTTCCTCTGTTACAACGCCGTTACCATTACTGACAAAAAAATGTGGCGTTACTATAATTTATTATAATTTTATTTTTCAGTTCTTCTGAATGAATACGCGGCGTACCTGTTTTTGACGAACCATAAACTCTAGTGTGAAGGCAAGATACAGAGCGAGAAAGTTTTATATACCATGCAGAATTGACAAGCTAAAAAATATAAATGAGTTCCTTTGGAATTCTTCAGCTTTTAAGAATTGTTTCTCCGGTAGTGGGTGGAACTAATGCGCATACGGCAATATAATTGGCTTACGCTCACCTATTATCACCCCTTAGTTCGAGTGAATACAGACAACGTGATTAATATTCACGAACCCAGCAGCTCATTAATCCTTAGTGCATTTTATATTGTTTAACTAAAAATTTCATTAATTTCATTCAACATATTTAATATAAGGGGCATCCAAGTTATTTGACATATTTGAACTTTTTTTTTTTTTTAAGTAACATACTAGTTACTTTCCCTGGTAATTAGTTACTTTCATAATTATGTAACTCAGTTACTATTCGTGAGAAGTAACTAGCAACTATAACTAATTATTTTTTTAAAGTAACATGCCCAACACTGCTGCTCACCCATCCCTTATGTCACTATGTACTTACATTTAATCATTTGATACAATGCACTTATTACATACATACGTTTTTTCATTGCACTTATATTTTAAAAAATACCTGTAATTACATCTGTAATTAATTTCTGCAATTACATTTATTATTACACTGCTGACCCATCTCTTACACCTTAACCCACCTTTACACCTACTCATCCAACCAAACCTGTCCCTAACCTTTCCCATATCCCATTTCAAAAGCATAAAAAGTGTTTTGCAATACAATATTAACTCAATAAGTACATTGCACTTATTCTTTGATGTAAGAACATAGTAGTTAAGGACACCTAAGATAAAGTGGGACCAAATTTTCTTTACAAAAATTCTCCCAAAAGTCTCACTAAAAGCTTTTATTTAATACAAATATAGTAAAACAGTAATAAAAGCATGTATATTTATAATAAAATATTAGAGGAATTCAAAACAATTGTTTTCTACTTAAATACGTGTTAAAATGTAATTTATTCCGGTCATGCAAAACTGAATTTTCAGCATTATTACTCCAGTTTTCGGTATCAAAACATCCTCCAGAAATCATTTTGATATGCTGATTTGGTGCTCCAGAAATAAAACTTGCAACTATTGAAAGCTGTGTTGCTTAATATATGTGTGGAAACTAATTTAAAATCATGAATCACATTCATTTCCCATAGAATTCTTTGATAAATACACTTTTTTTAAAAAAAACAATAGCAGCAGTCATTACTATCATTTCTTTTTACGTTATTAGAACAACTGATCTTACTGAAAAATCCTATTGAATAAAATCTTATTGGTAGTGTGGAAAAACAACCATGCAAAATATATATATGAAATGCTGAAAAGATATTTAGCTATAGCAGTAAAGCTTTAACTTGTTAGGCCTGATTCTCAGCATAAGTCAAACACCTTTCCCCCACACAGCCAGTCTGTAGCACGTCCCCCACCGCCTGTACAGAACAGAGCGTGGCCCTGAGACCACAATGACTCAGAACATTACTCCAGTGTCTGCGTCTCAAACGCTGAGGTAAGAGGCTGTTTATGGCCTGGACTGCAGGCGGACTGAGTGGTGTTACTCTCACAATGAGTACAGACAGTGCTGGACGACAATGCATTTTAAGCATGATGCCTATTCTATTTGTATAAATACAAAAATATAAAATTTGCAATTTATTTTGGCAATTTGGACTCCTCCTCTATTTAAGCCTATGTGAAACCTCTCATCTACAGTGTTGCAAGGAAATGACCACATCAAGTATACAGTAAGAACGAAACAACAGCGACATGTTACAATGATGAGACGGGCTGATAAGAGCACTGAGCTCTTTTGCATACTTTCATGGCAAGTGTATCAACATAAACACACTCACCGTCTCGTTACCAAAAAGGATGTCCACGTAGGGCATAACCTTCATCAGGGCCTCCTTGAAGAACTCACAGATGAACGGAGCTGACAGATTTAAGCAGAAGATCTTGTTGTTTTCAGAAGCGTGTTTGGCTACCTTCAGGATCGACTCCAAGGATACGGTCAGGAAGAACCCCTTCAGGAGAAAACAAAAATGATAGTCAAACCTTGTGCATCATCTGGTTCGAGTTATTTTTTTAACATTAATTCATTTGAACCCACATACGACTAGAGCTTTTGAAGCTTCTATATCAGTAAATCTTAGCATTACAACACAACTGAGAGAAAAAGAAAAATACATGTTCCTCCTCCAAGTGGAGTAAACATGGCTAAGCCATGTTTTTAATCGATTAAAAAATATATATTATAAATATACATACACACACACACACACACACACAGCAGAGCCAGATGTTCATATCACAATTAGAAAAATGTTTTTTTGTATGAATTGTGATATTTGTAAGCCATCTAAAACATTTTCCCAAGTGTATAAAAGTGCTTCCAGAGAGGCAATCTGAAGACACGACGTGATTTTCCCCCTGCTTGCATAGCACGGCCTAAGAGAGTCATTTGAGCCCAGTGTGATGGCTGCTCTCCAGCCTTTGTTCCAGAAGGACAGGAGTAAAAAAAAAAAACATCCTTGCATCTGATGAAGTGGAAAACAAAGGTCTTGTCTGGACTCTTCTTACCGAGAAACAAGAGAGGCTCCTCAGTTCATTGTGTGAATGAATACAGACCTGGTAAGGAAACACCTTCACGTTTAAACCTGAAACCCTACGCTGGGCCTGTTCCTTCGATACAGTTCTTCTTGCACTGAGAGAATAATTCAGAGATACAGTGCAGGTGAGATTAAGGGGGATAGGAGGACAAGGAGAGGGAGAAAATAGAAAATAGAGAGAGAAACACAATAGAGAGAGTGTGTGAACGAGAGAAGGGTGCACCGCTAGAGGAGCGCTGGCTTTTACTAACGCTCAGAGCACTCCATTAAAACAGATGAGGCTTTTGTAGCTGAGAGTGGAGAGAAGTGACCTTCATGTGTTTAGTGTGACTGTGTCAGCTATTACACCGTTCACACACAGGAATCTGAGAGGCTTGTTCTGGCACCAGTCATTTGGCCATGCATTACGCTACCGACTACAGATGACGACATCTTCACCTATCCCAAATACAGCACACAGATGAAGAAAAACGGTAATATGCCAAATAAACTCTGTAAAAACAAATAAGATGCCATATAATTTCTTCACACAAAAAAGAAAGAGTTTCTAGGGGCAGGAAACCAAATATTCACATTGTCAGGGAAATAAAAATTACTGACATTTTTTCTAATTTTTAAACTTTGTTTAAAAATTAAACAAAATACAAAACGTAATATTTATATAATAAATACCATTTACAATTTAAATTATATTAAATAAATATTACATGCATTATTTCAGTGTGCATATTAAAATTATGTAATTACAAGCTGTAAATAGAAGCTATAAAATATATATTTTTATAGTTTATTATATAATTATAAATATAATTATATGACACTATATGTAGTATAATGTAACCTTAAATATTACAAAAAAAAAAATATATATATATATATATATATATATATATAACTATATATAACTAAATTTATATTATATATGTATATAAATTACATTTATTATCTAAATATTACATGCATTATTTGTTAAAGTGTGTGTATTCTAAAATTATATAATTACAAGCTGTAAATAGATGTAAAAATATAGAATTTTATATACATATACATTAATTATAATAATTTCTATTAAATTATATTTACTATAAAATGTATGATGAAATTATGACAATTAAATAGTTGTAGATATATTACATAATTATTGTAATTATGTACTTTGCCATTCTAATTAATGACAAAATACACAATAACTATAATTATAATTTAATATATCTATAACAATGTAATTAATTATTAGATAATTGAATATTAAAAGGCAAACAATCACTCAACTGTTCAATCAAATTGTGCAAAAAAGAAAATCTCTGCACTCTGCTGATGTCTTGTCATAATATATCCATAAACATTACTTGACTTAGTAAAAAACAAAATGCCTTTGAGGACAAACATTATGGTGGTTATACTGGCTCAGGCCCAACAGCATCCTGGGTAGCTTTAGATGCTGTCTGTGCAGAGGTAATGGACCATCCGTGTGTACGTCTCTCAGCATTACCCCCATCATTAGCACACCTCGGCTATGATGTGCGAGCATCGTTTGGGAGAATCAGCCCACTGCATTATTGGAACTTTAATGTTGGTGTGTTTGAAGTTGGAGAGATGGCCAGAGGGAAGCTGCTTTAATGGATGTGCCGCTCTCTTTCCTCCCTGAACCCGACTCCACCAGTGCCGCCACTTCACAGCTTTCTGAGAAGGAACTTTTTTTTTGTGCGAGAGCAGAGTGCCATACTCCTGTCCTCCTGCTTTCAAAAGTTTCGCAATTCTCTGGACATCCATCTGAATAAAAAGCACAAACTCAACATGAAAGGTCACCTGTCACTCAAAGAAGCCTTAATGCACAATGTATCATTTATGAATTACCGCTGTCCGTCACACAGAAATGCATGTATCCCGACGAGCCCGTTCGGCGGCAGAAGACGTGGGCCCTCTACTCGCAAGACATCTGCTCCAGTTTATTAAAGCCCTTCAAAGGGCCATGTTTAGCATTCTCTATTAAATCTGCATGCTAAACAGCCCTCTCAAGCCCATGTGCTCAGAGAAAGGGAAGCCTGCTGCTGCTGGCTCGGTGCAGGCCAGCTTGAACTTCCCCGTACCAGAGCGAGCCCTTGAGATGAGAATCTTCATCCTTTCACATGTCATACGCAGGTTTTATCTCTGTTAGAGTCCCGCGTGAAGGATCAATACATGGCCTGCTTGGAGCAGATTGTGCTGACCTGACACCTGGCTATCGCAGCAGCCATCTTAAACGAGTAATACGCTGCTGCCTCACTTCCCTGGATGGAGTGGATGATTGTCGTCCACCAAAAGGAACATAGTGGAGTCTCGTCTGTTGGCCCGTGACTAGCTGATTTAATCAATCAGTTTAATCTAGTAACAAATGTCTGTCCAACAAGGTTCAATGATAATTAAAGGGACTGTTCAGCCAAAAAGTAAGATTTTACCATCATTTACTCATCCTTATTGCGAACCTGTATGACTCTTCTATGGAATGTAAAAATATCAGTGTCTTTGTCCATCGAATGGAAATAGGTGTTAAAAGGATCGTAGTTGATTTGTGATCCATACAAACCAGGCCCCACGGTTGGCATGCACTGCAAAAATGAACCATAATAAACTGAAAGTTATATGTGTTTAATGATTTTAAACCATTCAAGCGCAAGAAGAGGTGAAAGAAAACTCAAATTCACACAAAACCCATCTCTGCATTCAATCTGGTAAACGCAGTTGATTATGTCTTAACTAAACGAAAACAGCTGAGAAAGAAATCAGATGTGTATCGTTATATTGCATTCACACATCAGGTCTTAAAGGGACAGCAGCCTATAAATACCTGCTGCTGTCATTAATGTTAATCAAATACAAAACATCTTTGACAAAGATTACTCTATATTTAATTTGTACAGTGAACACTATGCAGTGTTATTTTATATTTATTACAGTTCTGTACCTGAGTAACACCAACCTTACTTTATTTGTAACTTGTTTTGTTGTATTTATGCACAAATGCTTGTAGATTTTGCCATAGTATCGAAGAACTACTTAGCTTATTAGTAATAAATGCAGTGATGGGAATAACAACGTTATAAATAAACAACATTACTAACAACATTATTTTTTTCAGCACTGAGTAACCAAACGCATTACTGTTTCCCCCGTTACAACGCCGTTACCGGTACTGACAATAAATTGTGGCGTTACTATAATTTTTACATTGCGTTGTTCTTCTGAGGCAGATTCTGGCTTATTCCTCTCAGTGCGTCTTCTTACAGAAACGAAAAGTAGCCGAGATAAACTTGATGAATGTTCATGTTTGTTTACGGAGGTAATGTGGGTGTTTAGCTACATGTACGCGTGTCTCACATGGATATTTAAAATTTGAAAAGCAGAGCCGCTCGTGGGCGATTATATTAGAGATGAGTTTAGACAGTAAAAACTGGAGCTCGCGTTGGTATCATACGAATTACTTTATCAGAGAATATTTGTTTTTGACGCAACTTAATTTAAAAGTAGACATTTTGAGCTTTCTATACATATATTTCTCATGTATATAAGGCATGTATTCGCAGAGATTTAGGTTGTTTTTTTATTTACATGTCTGTATAGGGAAGTGATGGAGACCAAGACGGCAGAGAGTGCACCCTGTATATTTTACAAAAGCACATTGCTTTGTTGTTATTAGGATGTTTTCATGCTCGCGGGTTGAAGCGACCCCAATAACATGATATTTAGCCCCTAGAAGGTGTCTCTCACATTGTCCCAGAGCAACATTAAAATAGTGTAGATTAGTGAACAATGTTTTATTCATTTACCATATTTAAATATTGGGGGAATCCAAGTTATTTGACATATTTGAACATTTTTTTAAAAAGTAACACAATAGTTACTTTTTAATTGTAACTCAGTTAGAAGTGAGAAGTAACTGGTAAGTATAACTAATTACTTTTTTTTTTTACAGTAACATGCCCAACATTGAATAAATGGAAAGCAAAGTTGTATTTAATATTTTTTTTTTTTCTTGCTTATTTGAAAAACGGTCTGATCTGTGACTCAAAAGCCGAAATATAATCCAAACCATGAGTTAAGTGATCCACTGAACCACTAAATGGAAGTTAAATCTTTGCTTCATCTTCAAAATATTTCTTTTGCGTTTCGTTTGCAGAAGAAAAATTTTGGGGTGAACTATCCATTTAAGACTGTCAAAGATAAAGACAAATATTTTAAATCAATATTTCTAAAAAATGTTTAAATTAATTTCAAATATCAAGAATTATTCATTGATGAATATCATTCCTTTTTATTGAAGACTTAATGATCTTGAAATTCTGTCACAGGGATCAACAAGGTTCCTCTCTAATATATTCCCTTTTGTGGTATGCGTTATAAAATACTGTTATTAAAAATATAAAAAGGTAAGAATTATTTAAAATACTTTAGAAATTAAAAAAAAAAAAAAAAAGTTTTGGTTTCTTGCTCCCTTTTTGATTTTTTGTGAAAGGCAGAAATTATATATCTTATGGGATTTCTTAACAGAGATTATTTGCCATATTACAGGTTACATTTCATCTAGTGCTGTATAGATTAATTTCATTCCTTTTTAATTTTTCCATTCCTTTTTCCTGTTGTATTCTGTTATAAAATATTGTCCCACATTTTACAACGAGCAAATGTTGACTTGTGATAAAACAGTCAAAATGATCTAATATCTCTAATATATTTCCTGTTGTGTTATTTTTGCTTGCTGGTTGTGAACACATGATTTTGATTTGGCAGAAAAAAGTTTTTCAAATATTAATACAGTATTTTGACATCTGCTTCTGCAAAAAACGAAAAAATAAAAGGGTATGCCAAAGTAATTAAGAAGGTTTTCTTTTGTAGAACATTTTCTTTCTCTCTCTCTCTAAAAATATAAATAGCTGTATTGTAAATCAACGTATGAATGGCTTTATTATTTTTGTTTTTAATTAATACATCTGGCTAAAATGACTGCCATGTTACTGAACCAAAAATCAGAAGGAGTTTTATTCAGAGTGTCTCAATTACATCAATTCAACATTAGATAAATCTATTTTAATAGGAAGAAGCCGCAGGATTGAGCATACCAAAGGGATTGGAAGATGTTTGATGTTTGCTGCTCATCTTACTACGCTGCAGTCCTCACAGTCCACATCACATCTGGTTTCTTTTTGCCTGTCTTAAGAAACATGTTCTACAGGGCCTTATCTAATATTGCTGCTCAGTCTAATGGCAGGCAGCCTGTGACATGAAAGCTCAACAGCTGCCAGCTCTTTTCAAACGCGGTATTCTTTTTCGATTTCTTCCTGGGCCCCATCAAACGTGTCTTTACCCGGCTGCGACGCCAAAAGGAAAAGTCTGCGCTTGATTAAAGAATCATTTTATTATAATGAACTTAGAGACAACCATAACAAACAACCAGAGCCGACATATCACTTCGTGATGGACTTAATCTCTGCGTTTACTTCATGTTAAGAGTCCAGTTTAAAATAAACACAGCTGATTGTATCGACGATCAAAATCTGGAAACGGATATCAGGAAAGGACGATGTTTATAAATGTAATAAATCAAATCACGACGGATTCTCAGCGGACAGGTACAGGTGAATACAAGTTGAGATACATTTCAAAAAGCAGACGACTTAACCACCGTCCTCTAGGGAGAGCAAGGCTATTATATTCATCTTCAATAGCTGTGGGAGGGAAAGGGGAGGTCAGTTTTCTGGCGGGCCGACACAGCCTTCAACTATAAAAATGACTGTGTAAAGAAATTAGACACTGAAAAATATGTAATCAGCAATTTAGCAATAATGCCCATAAATAAATAATCAGCACCTCCATTAGCCTGACATGTATCCGAGACGCAGCGCGTGACACGACTACCGGATCGCTGGAGCGCTCGCAGACGGCCGGTCCATTAAAGAGAGCCATCCGTCCTCACGCACTTCCCGCCGCCACTTCAGGAGGAGTGTGTTATTCTGTGAGCCGAGGGGCGGCAGGCCCAGAGCGCTCATTTGTAGCGCCACAAGACAGGTCGTAATTACACTCACCCAGCGCCAAAGCGATAGGAAGAGAGTCCCGAACCTGACACATTAACCCTATGAGGAGGTTAACCGTGATGGACATCAGAGAGCTGAAGGGAACTGCTGGGTTTTGCATAATTAGAGTCGCAGGATCCCTCAGAAGCCCGAGAGATCAAAACTTTAAGCTGTCGAGTTCGCGCAACGTGCCGAGTACTTAGTGTTCAGAGAGCGAATTTATCTGGGATTTAGCACGGACCCAAAAAAAAAAAGAAAGTCCAAAAGCCTTGAGGTGCCAGCGTAATAATTCATCACCTCGATCTAATAACAAAACATCTACTGCAGTGTGAGAGAAGACTCTCTCCAGATAAGGTGTTATATGTGCACCGGCGTGTTGTTTGTTTGTTTTGCCTTTATTGTTGAAATGTCAGTTTGACAGACTTCAAGATGGGGAGAGGAAAGCGCTAGCGCTAAGAAAGCTTAGGAGGCAAAACAAAGTAAACATCTTTCCGTGACTTTTTCAGACACGGAGACATTTTTCATGGTGCGACTCCACATGGGAGTGAGTGCATGAGGCAGATTATTTAGCACACAATTAAGAGCTGCTAAAATATGGCAACAGCTCGCCTCCTCTCGCTATCCTGGTATAATTAGATTTTCACCTGCTGTTGAGATACCGAAAAAAACCGCTTGATTCGTTGGACAAGACAAAGAGGCACCTGACGCGCCGGCTCCGGATCCATCTCGCTCCTCAGCATGCTGGGAGCTCGCAAGGTAAATTGAAAATGCTGTTGAAAGCTCGCCTGGATGAGTTGCACAGTCTGCTTAACACATTGGTATAGAGACAGATGCTACTTTGGAACAATATTGCCATCAACATATTTTTGTTTAAAAAAAACAAGCAGATGAACGTAAACAGCTAATATGCGACCAATGTGATTTTGACAAGTGGGGGACGTCTTTACTCCGTTGAAGGGATAGTTCACCCAAAAATGACAGTTGTATCATCACTTACCCACATTTTGTTTCAAACTAGAAATGTGTGAAATCACAATATCAAGATGAAATATCATGGGATCGTGCTACAGCACACATTATAGAACAGATTCCAGTCCTTGATTCCGATTGGTTGAGCTGCTTTCAAGTTGTTGTAAATAACTCTACAAACATACAACTTTGTATGCATCTAACTTTGTATAGACAACTGTTTCTGAGGAACTACACTGTTTGGTGGAAGAAAACTTTTTTTTTTTTGCCATTTTTGCATTTTCTAGAAAAGTGAAGATATGACAGGAAGTGAGTGGAAGAGAGGGAGAGGAAGGGAATCGGGAAAGGTCCACGAGGCGGGATTCGAACTCGGGACACCCAAAGCAAAACTGTGCAACATGTCAGTGCTCTGCCCACAAGGCTATTGGCGCTGACTGAATACAGTTTTTATTAATATCATTACACGTTACTTGCTCAGTTTTATTTTGTGAAACCTTACTACATATATGGAATAACAGTTTTATAAAAGCAATAAGCCCTGTGAAGCCGCGGTTTACAGTGAATTTATAACAGCTACCTACACGGTCCTTGATTCTGATTGACTGAGCCGCGTTTAAAGTTTTTGTAAATTACTCTACAAACATACACCATTGTGTACATCTGTGTGTTGCTTGGCAACCACTTAGTTGGAACCAAAGCCACTAGAAGGCAAGCCTGCAACCATTAGCCGAAAAATCATAACGGCTAAAGCTAACCCTTCCAGTCTGGCAGTACATGGGAAAGGAGAGCAGAGGCCTTTTTTTTTTGTTTTGAATGGATGTTCATGGAGAAGAGGCTCTACTACGCTGAATAAACAGCTTTTTTTAGAGGAAACGGCTTATCATTTAATGAATCGACAGCCTAATCTTTAACATGTTTTACACTAAACAATACTTTTGGATTGAACTATTTTTAGAGTTCACCATGAAACAAATGCTGTTTTATAAGAGAAATCACTGACTTTTTGCAACAGGTGGGATTCAGCTTGCGGCACTTCTCATCCATTCCTGTAGTATCCGTGAATGGTGATTGAGTGTTGCACAACTCTGACTAAAATTCAGTGACGTCAAGACTGTAATGTGATTACAGTTATTAAGGAACACGTGATCCAAGTTAGCCGTTAAGTTTTCTCCAATAGTAAGTAATACAGACCTTCTCATCTCCCTATAGTAAGACAATCTCTGGTTACAACCACCGCCGTTTCTAAGGAACTACATTACTTGGTGGAAGAATAATGTTTTTATTAACTTCATTACACTTTATCGGCTCTGTTTTATTTTGTGAAACTTTAATACGCAATGCCTAACAATGCCCCTTAGCTGTTATAAATTTACTGCAAACCACAACTTCTTGGGGGCTTACTGCTTTATTCTATCAGTTGCAGTTCTTGCGCCTCCATCTCAACATATTGTACAACATGACATACATTCATATGAAATGTTAACTTAGTGGTAGAGCTGCACTCATGGGACGCTGCACTTATTCGCGATAACAAAAGTGCATTATTTGAATGTGTTTTAAAGTCTTGCCGGGTTAAACAATTCATTTGCGTGCTGTTCTGACGTGCACGAGTGCTTACACTGTAAAAAGACCTTCAAAGAGCGCCTGACTACTGGATTAAGTTATCTTTTGTCTGATGGTGCTAATACTGTCAAAAACACACAAGGTTTACATAGAAACAGTTGGTTTTGTCTAAAGTGAAAGTAAACAGCTGCAGCTCCTAAAGCAACAGCAGACTAATTGCACTAATTGTACTTCATCCAAAGAATAAAATTGTCATTATTTACTCACTTTCATGTTGTCCCAAACCTGTATTAATTTCTTTCTTGTGCTGAACACAATGTGGTTTACCAAACAGTTACTGGTCCCTGTTGACTTTGATAGTAGGGGGAAAAAAAACTATGGAAGTCACTGGGGCCCAGCAACTGTTTGGGTTCATTTTTCGGTGAACTACCCCTTTAATGTTAATAAAACAACAAAACTGACTCACTGCTCTTGACTGAAGAACTGTAATACGGTTACTTTAATAAGAAAAATATATATAATTTACACAGTGAAGTGTATTTAGTGCTTTATTTTTTTATATTTGTTCTAGCTCTGCAGCGATTCCTCGATTCTATTTGAGTATTCAATTTTAAAAATTGTCGAGTAATCGGCAAAATACCGGATATGGCACTTTACACATATTAAACCCATTTAAAAATCATAATAAAGCATAATGCTATTAAGAATTCACAAGCGCTACGATTCAGTTAAATAAATGTATGCAATGAAGGTTTAACATACGCACTTTATTTACATGCGTGTTGGTTACGTACGTGCATCTCAGAGCGGCTCTGTTCACAGTAAATGCTGCTACACAAACTGTTATTATTTACATGTGTGGAGCCTCTCAAACTCCATTTCTACATGTTGTTGTGAGTTTGGATTTATTATCATCAGAATGCAACATGCACCATTACAATTTGTAAGGTAAATAATTTATAAACCTATGCAAACAGGGGAATACACCATTATCTTTCTCAATATGCTAACTCTTTATTGCGATTTCAAAATAAAATTTTAAAGCCTCCAGATTACTCGATTACCAAAATAATCGTTAGTGACAGCCCTAATTTGTTCATTCAGTATCTTGAATGCTACTGCTAAATACACCTACTGTACCTTAAAAAAATAAAGCACTGCTTGTTTTATTCTGTTCTTATTTTTTAATAACAAAGATAAAATTATGACAGTATTTTTTAATCTTTGCCCACTTTGGCCTAAATATCTGCCATTCTTTTCATTTTATTTGTTGTTACCCTGCAAAGCTGTGTTTTTAAAATAGGGAAACTAGTTTATACTGCTCAGACAATTTGCAATATAGTAAAACCAACATGAGAAAAAAAAGTGACAAAATTGTGATTTCCCTGAAAAAAAATTGATATATTTTTGCCATATCACCCAACCCTATTCCAAGCCCATAAGACTTTCACTCACATAAAAAAAAAAATAAAAATAAATAAATAAGATATATTTAATACTCTCTTTTTTTGTCCATTGAAGCAATAGCAATCAAAATGTACACAAACATTGCAAAAGTTTCCTTTTTGTACTTTCTGGTTGTGTGGACATTCAATGATGAGAGAATATTAAAAATATCTTCATGTGTTATAAAGATGAACAAAAGTCTAATAGGGTCTAATGATGAGGGTGGAAGAAAGAAGATTTTTCATTTTAAGGTGAACTATCTCTTTAAATCAACAGTTGCTGTGATTTCATCAAGTCGTTGTTTAACATTGTTTCAGTGAATTGCTCATAACTATTAGGGTTACAGCCAAAGAAGCCGAAGCAGCCAAGAGTAATAATCACCGAGCAGAAAAACTACTTTTAATTTACGGCACGATGCCAAGAGGAGGTAATATGTTATTGTCTACTGCAAATTTACGCCATTGAACGCCGGGATGCCAGAAGACGTGGAATCGCGAGCCAAGAACACAGTCTGGCCTCGTCTTGCTTTAAGTGGATACATATTCTACACCAGTCTCAGTCTTTCCGAGGAACCGTCGGGCTTATTAATCCTCCACACGCTCTTCGGGCTTGTCAAATCCCATTCGAACGCCACAGGAAACAAATGTGTAAACACATCCAACGTAGTGTGAAGGCTGTCAAACTCGATGCCTGCCCTCGCATAGAGACGTAGGCTAAAAGTGAAATATAAGCCGCGTTCGAAGGCGTTTTTTCGATTGCGACGTGCCACGCAGCGTAACGGGCTCTCGCGCCCTCAGAAACATAAGAGCGCATGCAAAAGTGGGCCATTAATGATTAATGGCTGTTTAAATAATCATCTGACGGCAACTGTGGAGAGAGTCCCTGATGAAAACATCAACAGCAGTGCCTCTTGTCAATGCCTAACGATGAGACTAAATGTGGGCAGGGTGTTTGATAGCAACATCAGTCATTCATAAAGGGGAAAGCAGACCAGCGCTGGCAACGCGGGCAACGGTCAGCGGCGGACGTGACCTTCTATTCTACCGTGAGGAGCGAGAATCGTCACTATTTTCAGCTCATTCCTCATGCTATTGTGTAAAATAACTCTAAAGGTCGTTAATAAATCTGGGTCAAGCGCCTTAAATGGGAACAGCGGGCTTTGTGAAGTGAGCCGAGGTCCGCTGTGAGTTAGTGTGTGTTGACGGACCTCAGGCCTCAGCCAACCTGACATCTATTATGTAAACATTAGCAGCCGCCCAACGCGAGGGCCGGCTACTCACATGATGTGCACTATAAACCAAAATCACATAGCGGGCAGGACACTTCCAAACACTGAGCCGAGGTCACATCAGGCGAACGCCATTCTCTAAACAAAGAAAATGAGAAGCTCGCTGGAGCATAATAACCTGCGTTTGACGCCAGTGCAACTCATGCTCTTGCCGCATTTTAAAGAGCATAAACAGATGACATTATATTCGCTGATTTTTTCTATTAAAGGATTTTTGCATACATACACCTCCGAGCGTAGAAACATGACAAGAGACGAGGCTTTTACGCAGATCCGATCGTCGGTTGAGAGCCGCAGACGCTGTGTACATAGAGTCAATTGAGTAAATTGCCTTGCTTAAAAATAACTGTGAGGAATGAAAGAGCCAAGTTGATGCCCCACACATTCGTGGTGGGTGGCACAACTCCACCGGCTTCTCTTCTCTCTCAACTACAAAGGTTTCATCAGGACACTCAGGCAATTATCCTTTCAAAGACAAGACAGATCGGCTCATAGAGCATGTAATTATGCAACAAGTCCTCTCCTGTCCTCCCAACTAGGGTGTTTTGGAACGCAATGAGACGCCTGTAACATTATCATAACATGCAGCGCTACTTTTCAATTAGAAATGATTTGCCGCAAAACACTTGCCTAAAAAGGGCTAATCAGTATTCTTTTTTAATAAATTTACCTGAATTAAGTCATCACCACGCCCAGACAGAATCTGAGGATTTTTTGGTGTTGATTTAAGAAAGTCTGTGGATGGATGTGAATATGGTAATGTGTGTTTAACTAAGAGTATTAGATGCTTATTGGCATCTGAAAGCATAATTAATAAGCTAAAATGTTTAATAAACTAACACGCGAGGGGTGGAGGATGTGAAGAGCTCCGTGAATGATTGGCAGGGCAGTCATCACTGGGGATAACTTTGAATGTTATGATTTTATTATGGAGGTCCACTAATGGCAACTATACTTTAACCACAGGGTTTTCAAATGGGGACACAGGGGCACCCAAAGAGTCGCAAGGGGGGGGTGACGGGGGTTCGGCAGAAAATTCTATCATAGGGCTATCAAAGTTAAAAGGTTGAAAGTAATGTATGAAATATATATTTTTTTATTACCATTTCATTCTGATTTATAAAGACTAGCAAAAAAATATAACTTAAAAGTAGAAGTAATGTATATTTTATACAGTGTATATAGTGTTATTTTTATATTTGTTATTCAGTTATTAGTATTCAGTTTCTTGAATGCTATTGCTAAATAAACCTACTGTACCTGAAAACTAAAGCATAGTTTGTTTTATCTGTATATTATATGTATTTGTAATGTGTATCTTTGCTTTTATTTTTTAATAACAAAGATAAAATAATTACATTTTTATCTTTACTACAGCCTAAATGTCTTCTTTTTGTCTTCTGTTCTTTTTTTTATCTTTGATTTTGTTAGATTTTGTAAAGCTTTGCTTTTGAAATAGGGAAAATAAAAATAAAACAAAAGAAAATTAAAAAATGAAAGAAAAAAAAGGAAAAAAATGTATTTTAAGGGCTTTCAAAGTTAAATGTTTGAAAGTGATGTATTCATTTTAATGTAATCATATTTTGAATGTACAAATATTTATTTCTTTTACCATTTCATTCTGCTCTCTCTCTCTATATATATATTTAAATAATAATAATAATAATAATAATAATAATTAATCATTATTATTTAAAAAAAAAAATTATATATATAAATATATATATATAAAAAATATATTTATTTATTTATTTATTTATTTATTTTTCCCTGTGATGTGAAGCTGACTTTATTGGCCTTCATTTTACTGGTTATCACCACTATACAATCATTTTTAAATTAAATTAATTAAATTTAAAAAATCCTTACTGATCTCAAATTTTGAATAGCATAATTTTCTAGTGCAATAAATATACATATGATTAAAGTAATTATGCATGTGAGAAAATGAGCATGTCAGATTTCTTTCTTGCTTAGAGAGGAAACAAGAGATCAGTGGATTTATTGATTTATTTACTATATGTTACACTGCTGCCACACAGATCTAATATAAACATGCAATTTCTTTCCCAGCTTTTTACCCTCACAGACTTAACCGGCTGTTTTTGTAACTCATGTATGTTTTTAACAAACTTGTGTATATTTGACCGTTTAAGCACAAGAAGACGTTAAAGAGAACTTTGTTTAGTACTCACAGCCGCTTTCTGTGTGCTTGCTTCAAATAAAACCATTTATCAGAAGTTTAAACGGGAAAGCTTTTGGAAAAGGGGGCGGGGAGCAGCTGCTTATTTGCATTTAAAGAGACATGCATGAAAACCGTCCGTTTACACTTCCACTCAAAACTGGCATTTTCAAAATGATATAATGATCTGTGGGGCATTTTGAGCTGAAACTTCACAGAGACATTCTGGGGACACCTGAGACTTATATTACATTGTGTAAAAAGGGGCATAATAGGTCTCCTTTAAAGCATATTTAATTTTGGCATTTCGTTCCAATTCTGTGGAAACCTGCAAGGCGCAGATTGTGTGTAGGCCTGATAATCACATACAGGATGATATTTTTTAAGCTCCAACATATTAAAAAGACCTTTGTTAAAAGACTAACAAAAGAATCCGGCTGCATCCGATTATTAAATGATCCAATTGGATGATGTCACAGCGCTTCCTCTTTAAAAACATGATCACTTTAACTTACATTATGTAAATGTCACCCTCTATCCCTACAAGAAAATGAGAGTGTAATAACATATCCGACAGCAGCGAGGATATTGGTGCTTTTTAAAAAGAGACGGTACATACTAATGTATTTGGCTTCTCGGAGCAGCTGCGGGGCGGGCGGCTCCTAATTACTCCTCTAAAAAATTCTCCTGAAAGTCAACAGAACATAATCGATGGAGAGGATTATATTAGCGAGGCCTTGGACCTTAGCCAATAAGAAAGGCACGCTGCTCCCTGTCTCATCAGCCGCCAATGATTGAGCGAGCTAATGGAAAGACACACAGCTAAAGTGACACATTTGTGCAATGGGGGGAAAAAAAAAGGATCAGTCATTGATCTGCCAAGGCCATGGTAATTAGAGTGGTGGCCAAGGCGAGAGACTGTTTGCCCTTAGAAACAGCAGACAAGCAGCTCTGGTATACATCACCCTTGAGACCAGACACTGAAAGGAGAGAGAGAAAGAGAGAAAAAGAGTGAACACTTGTGTCAGATACCAAATCAGCCCTCGTCACCTTCCAGCGCAGCATCACAAGAGGAAGCTGAAGAGGAGGAGGAGCTGGGCAGGTCACTGGAAACAAACGTTTAATACTGTGTTCCTGTGATAATCAATTATTCATCACACAAGGTTAAACTATCAGGATCAAAATGGTTTTCAACGATATAGCTTATGCACACATGTGTGAAGTTAAATGCAAACATTAGCTAACATAATTACATAACTGTATTTTATATTTATATAGTAGATGTGTAAAGAATCATGGACAGTCAAGATGGTCATTATCACAACCCCCCCAACAACAACAATAATAAATAATATTAATCAATTATTACATTAGTCATTTTATGATGCAAGAAAGGATAATATATTTTTTAAATATTTGATTATTCATTTCATGATGTGAGAAAATAATAATAATAATAACAATAATAATAATAATTATTATTATTATTTTTCATTAAATATTACATTAGTCTTTTTATAATGTGGGAAAGATAAAAAAAAAAAAATAATAATAATAATAAATATTAATAAATAAACATTTGTAATTTTATGATGTGAGAAAATAAAAATGAAAAATAATCGTTACTTATTAAACATTTCCTTAGTCATTTTATGATGTGAGAAAGTAATAATAATAATAATAATAATAATTATAATTATTATAATAATTTATGTGAGAATAATAATAGTAATATTAAAAAATATTTTATTCATTAAATATTTCATTAGTCATTTTAGTATGTGAGAACATAATAATAATAATAATAATAATAATAATATTTAATAATTTATAGTCTTTAAATATTACATTTGTAACAGTAATATTTTTATTCATTAAATATAATAGTCATTTTACGACGTGAGAAATTAATAATATAATAATAATAATAATAATATTTATTAACTAAATATCACATTTGTCATTTATGATTAGAGAAATAGTAGTAGTAGTAGTAGTAATATTTTTTTTAATAATAATATTCTAGTTATTTTATGATGAGAAATTAATAATAATAATAATAATAATAATAATAATATGTATTCAATAAATATTACATTTGTAATTTATGATCAGATAAATGATAGTAGTAGTAGTAGTAGTTATAATTATTATACTAATTTTATTCATCAAATATTTTAGTCATTTTATAATGTGAGATAATAATAATAATAATAATAATTTTGTTCATTAAATATTACATTAGTCATTTTATGAAATGAGAAATAACAACAACAATAATAATTTCTAATAAATAAATATTACATTCATAATTTTAGGATATGACAAATAATAGTAACTGCTATTCATTAAACATTACATTACTCTTTTTATTATGTGAGAAATAACGATATATTTTTTTATTAATTAAATATTACATTAGTCATTTTTATGATGTGAGAAATAATTTTTATTAATTAAATATTACATTAGTCATTTTAGCATGTGAAATATCAATACTACTACTACTACTACTATTACTACTACTAACAACAACAACAACAACAATAATCATTTTTATTCATTGAATATTAAATTAGTAATTTTATGATGTGAGAAATAATACATTTTATTCATTAAATATTTCATCAGTCATTAGTGAGAAAAAAACAAGTGATAACATTCATAAAGCTTGTATATTGCAGGATATCAGCAGACAGGGACAAAAGTCAAATAAACCGTTTAGTCCTCATTATGCAAAAACATCTGGCCACAGAAAGTGGTGACTGACCAATCAGAATCAAGTATTCCAGAAAAGCCACGAAACAAGAAAGATTATTGCTCACAATCATCTACAGCCATTTGAATTTGAATTCTCCACATCAAAGAGTCTATGATACGGCAAACTAACTTCATATAAAGTCTGTTTACTGCACACCTACTGAATCAGGACTGTGCCTTTAATGAAAAAGCTTGCTTCCTACTACTTTTACAAATATATAATTTCCTTCATCAGGCTCATAATGATTTAAGTCCTCTGCTGGAATATCCGAGGGCAACCAAGGCCAGTCTTTATTCCCTACAATCAGAGAGCATTAAAACAAAAAACATCTTGGTGGAGATCCAGGATTTAAAGACCTAGATTCTTTAGAGTCTTTACACTTACCCTTACTAAATACTAACCATCATTCTTCTAGTTTAACTGCCACATTTGTAATTATAAGACAAACTAAACTAGGTAATACACTGATGGTCCCCCCATGCAAATACAGTTTCTACAAAACTAAATTTGTTACGAATAATAAGAGCAGCCCAAAATACATTAGAAACCAGAACTAGAACTCCCAAAGTTATACTAAAAATAAAGTAGATTTCCTCATTACCATTAAGTTTACTTCTTTTTTTGCATCTGTTGAGATCTTTGACTTCCTCCACAGCTCTTTAGCACATTTAAAAGGGCCGCACAGGTTGGCAGTGACCCGTGAAGAAACTTTTCCCATGTGGCTGAGAAGCTCATTTAGCATACAAAAGAACAGAATGAAAAAATTAAGAAAAAAACACATTAAATATGATTAAATTTGCTGGAGCGGACACAGCAAAGCCCTGTGCACAAGGGCCTCTTCTATGCCAGCAAATATGAAACAGCTTGTAGTTGTAGCATATAGGAGTGCGATATGATGGAAGCTGCTATAAGAAGCCCTTCCGCATGACTTTAAGGCTTGATGCCACAACGCCACACGGACTGATAAATATGCTGTCTGTTTTAGGCTCTGCTTGTTTGGTTGTGGGGAGTTTAGGCTGGAAGAAGCTCATCCGTACTGCACATTACACACACACACAGAAAGAGAGAGAGAGAGAGAGAGAGAGAGAGAGGACCTATGGAGTCATTCTGTCTGTAATTGCATGGCTAAATGCTCCCCTCGCTTCCTGCCCTCCCCCTCGGCGGCATCTCCCTGCCCGCACCAAGAAACTGCAATTGGCATAAGCCACTTAAGGCAATCTGTGCTGAGCGAACTACAAAACCCTGAGAGGGCTTAAATTTACTGAAGCCTTGAGAGACGTGAAGGAAGGAGAGGGAAAACGGTGGTGCTTCTTATTTAGCATCCGACAATCCAATTCTACAGCTGTGAAATTTAACTTCCATCTATTGCATTTTAATCCCTTGGAAGAATATCACAAAACGTAATGAAACAATTTATTGATTTCTTCATTTGAATCAGTGTTCAAATGACTGCGCTGGGAATAATGTCTTATGAGTTACACTTGATGCATTACTCTCATGCTCCAAACGTACTGGAATCGTTATCCATTATTAATTAAATAATCGTAATGAACACCAATTAGCTTTTTAACCCCCCAGTAAAATTGTATTACAAAAATATTACACACTAATCAACAGTAACATTAGCCTAAGTAGCGCAAGACAACACCAATAATAATAATATTAATAATAATAAATGTACTGTTAAAATGTAAATATATAAATATATTATACAAACAAAAAATTATATTACAAAATTATCTAACATAACATTAACAGTAATAATATTTAATATAAAATTATAAAAATATATATATACTAATTGTATCTTGTGTATATTACTACTACTACTACTACTAAAATAATAATAATAATAATAATAATAATAATAACATCATAATATACTGTTATTATAAATATATAAATATTAAATAAATATAAAAAATCTAAAATGACAAAATTAACTAACATAATAACAGTAATAATATTTAATAAAAATATACATTAATTTTGTTTTGTGTATATACATTACTACAAAACTATAAAAATAAATAAATTATAAATGTATTATAAATATATAATATAATTATTAAATAAATATAGAAACAAAATTACAAGATTATCTAACAATAACAGTATAACAGTAATAATATTTAATATAAAAAATACATATATTTTATTTCGTGTATATGTACACTACTACTACTAAAATAATAAAAAAGAATACTATTATAAATATTTAAATATTAAATAAAAATGATAAAATTACAAAATTATCTAACAAAACAATAACAGTATAACAGTAATATTTAATATAAATAGTAATTTTATTTTGAGTGTATATGCACACTACTACAAATAAAAAAATGTAAATACATGCACTGTTATATTATAAATATATAAAGATATAAAAATAAAACTACAAAATTATCTAACAATAACAGTATAACAGTAATATTTAATCTAAAATAAAATATATATTCAATCATTTTGTTTGCATATACACTACTACTAAAAACAACAACAACAAATACTACATAAATAATATGTAAAAAACTAACAAAATTAATAAAATAAAATTATCTAAAATAACAGCAATAGTATAACAAAGAATATTTAATATAAAAATATTAAAAATAGATTAATTTTATTTTGTGTATAGACTACTACTAATACAATAAAACAACAACAACTATTTTATTGTTATATTAGTAGCAATAGTAGAACGATATAATCACAAAATAAAATTAAAATACATTTTATGTTATATTTTTATATTAAATATTCTTACTGTTATATGTTATCTTAATTATAATGATTATATGTTAATTATAATGTATAATTATGTGTAAATAATGTATAAATATATATGCTAATTATATATGATCATTTTAATCATTTTTTATATATTTATTTAATATTTATATATTTATAATATAGTACACTATAATATTGTGCAGTACATTTTATTATTACTATTATTATTATTATTGTTGTTGTTTTTTTATCATCGTTTTGTTGTTGTTTTTTGTTATTATCAGTATCATTATTATTATTAAAGAGCTGTTTGTGTATGAACATTAGTCCTAAAGGATAATCATTTTGGAGGCAGAGCACATCATATGATGAAGGATTATGAGGACAACCTTTTTTATTTAGCGTAGCTACTAAATCAAAGAAGTGTATTAATAAAGCAAACATTATCAATTTGGTTTCCTATTGACGTGAATATCTCGCAATCAGGATGTGATCCGATGGCTGCTTTTATCTAATTTCTGACCACTTTAATGTATGATTACGGAAAACATAATAGAGCGGCTGCCGACAGCCACAGAGAGACACTGTCTTCATAATCATAATCAATAAAAGCGAGGCAAATAGAGAGCACCCCTAAGGACTGGTTACCGGACACAGGATTGATTATCGCTGAGGAAGTCAGGTGTACGCTGACAGGAAGCATGTCTTAATGAAGGAAAAACTCTCTGCCACTGCGTGCATTATTTAGTCCTGTAATAAAGCACTCAATGAAACTTCAAAGAAACCAATTCATTTTTAGCTTCGCTGGGAGACCGAAGAGGAAAGAGAGAGAGAGAGAGAGAGAGAGAGAGAGACTGATCACGGGGCTCACTGAGAGAGACAGATGGATAGAAGGAGGGAGGGAGGTTAGGACAGAGAGAAATAAGGACAAACAGCAGAGGAAAGTGAGACGGAAGCTAAAGAAAAATGGGGGTAAAAGAGGACGGGCATCAAAACTGTGTACATGCTGAGATGTAAATGAAAGATGAATGGAAAGAGCTAGAATTCAACACTGAAACTTTAAGGGATAGTTCACCCAAAAATGAAAATTCTGCATTATTTATTCATCCTCATGCCACTCTAAACCTTTATGACTTATTTTCTAAGAATATCACAGCTGTTCTTTTCCATATAATGACAGTGAATAAGATTATGGGCTGTCAAGCTTCAAAAAACAAACAAAACAAACAAACTAAAAAATATATATATATTTATCTTTATAAAAGAAGTCTTTATGATATAAGCATACATTTTTTTACAGACCTAAATTTAAAGACAATATTAAAAATCTTGATATTTACTCAAGTTATCCTACGTATTTCAGCACATACAATATATATTAGAAATTAATAATCTTATTCAGCAAGGAAGCATTATACATGTATACACTGCCATTTAAAAGTTTGGGATCAGTAATATTTTTAATAAGTTTTTTTTAAAAAGAAGTTTCTTATGCTCATTAAGGCTGCATTTATTTGCTCAAAAATTCAGAAAATCAACAATAAATGTGCTGTTATATAAATATATAAATATTAAATACAAAATTACCCAACATAACAGTAACAGTAATAATATTTACTATACAAGTATAAAATAAAATGTATATTTTTTAATTTGTGCATATATACACTACTACTAATAATACAATAAAATAATAACATATGTACTGTTAAATTATAAATACATATTTAAATATTCTACAATTACAAAATGATCTGACATAGAAGTATAACAGTAATAATATTATAAAAAATAATACATGCACTATTATATTATAAATATAGAAACATTAAATATAAATCAATATATCAAAATTATAAAAATCTAACAGCAATGACAGTATAACAGTAATAAAATTAAATATACAAATATAAAATAAAATATATATTAATTTTATTTTGTGTATATACAGTACTATTACTACTACTAATAATAAAACTATAAAAATACTATTACTATGATATTATATGTACTGTTATATTATAACTATTTAAATATGAAATAAATATATATAAAAATAACAAAATTATCTAACAACAATTACAAGTATTTATTTGATCAAAAACCAGAAAGTCTGTAATATTGTGAAATATTATTACAATGTAACATAACAGTTTTCTATGTGAGTTTATTTTAAAACGTAATTTATTCCTGTAATCAAAACTGAATTTTCAGCATCGATTTTCAGCATCAGTCTTCAGTGTCACATGATCCTTCAGAAATCATTCTAATATAATAATTTATTATCAATGTTGACAACAGCTGTGATATTTTTTTTTCAGGATTTTTTAAATAAATAAAAAGTTAAAAACAACAGAATTTATTTAAAATAGAAATCATTTGTAACAATATAAACTACCATTTAAAAGTTTGTAGTGATAGCAATGACTTACATTGTTAGAAAACATTAGTATTTTGAATAAATACTGTTCTTTTTAACGTTTTATCGCAAATAGCACGAGAAAAGAATCACAGGGTCCAAAAAAATAAAAAATAAATATTAAGCAGTACAGCTGTTTCCAACATTGATAATAAATCACCATATTAAAATGATTTCGCACGGATCTTGTGACACTGAAGACAGGAGTAATAATGCTAAAAATGTAGTTTTGCATCACAGGAATGAATTACATTTCAAGTATATAAACACAGAAAACTACTATTTTAAATAGCAATAATATTTCACAATATAACAGTTTTTTCTGTATTTTTAATCACATAAACTGCCTTGATGAGCAGAAAACCGATCCCAAACATTTGAACGGCAGTGTATCTATCTACACAGCTTATTAAATATTACATCATAAACCATTTCTTCTGTATTCCACTTCAAAGAAAGAACGGGTTAAGGGTTACAAAACAACTTGGAACAACATAATGATTATATTTTTCATTCTTGGACTTATCCCTTTAAGATCGAGATGTCCAAGAGTCTATGTTTTGTAACCATGACAGCCTCGCATCCGAATAACAATCATCCTGAGGATATTAGAAATGCCTTTGTAATAAAGAGGACATTTAGTGCCACAGCTCTGACAGAGCCACCTGACTGTGTGTTAAACAGCAGTCCTCAGCCAGCCGTCTGCAGGAGTGAGAATAAAAAAAAAAAATCCTGGCTGGAAAAAGAAGGAAAAAAAAAAGACTCGTCCTCTTCTGGCCCAGTAATGACTTTCAATGGGAATAAGAACACTTAAAAGAGGAATATTTCCTCTTGATTTTAACGTGCAGTCATACTGAAGCAGGCGGTGAGTTTTCTGGAGTGATAAGGGCTTAGCCAATGTAATCCTCACAGGCACTTGGCCTTATCTCTCCTGCGAGGAAAAGGGAAACTTTCTGCCTTTTTCAAAAGGCAACAGTGGTCCAACGAGAGGCTTCAACTGTATGGTTTTCTTCCTGCAGCTCGACAGAAAGGCTTACAATAAAATCCACCCTCACAATGTCCAAACGCACTCGCAAAAATCAACACGACAAAAAAACAAACCTATTAATTTGGCACAACGTTACGATCTCCATTACAGCTTTACAGGGACAATGAGGGCAGTGTTACACCAACACACGAGAAACCTGACGGCGTGTTGATAAGGGCCGATCAATCACCACCAATTCATCATGTCTGCTTGAGAACCTGTGAGGAACGGAGCGGCCGACAACTCCTCCGAGTTGACAGACAATTCCTCCTCCTCCACAATCCTTTATGTGGGGCAGCGGCTTCGCTCGGCTGACCTTTGCCATTAAATATTGAAACAAGTGCAGTGAACAAGGGAGGATATGGCTTACAGCTACACCCTTCAAAGTGACGCCACTACATGTGAAACGGAGCCGAGAGGAGAGCGAATCGTCTGTCAACAGTCACATCAGAAGGGCCTGTTACATGTCGAGCGTCACTCCTCTACAAGCGCGTGTCACTCTGCCCTCACGGGCACAAACATCTCTGTGTTCTCAATTCAATTGTGCCACTAACAGGGAAATGCGTTGCATAATGCCATCGTGCTATCCAAATGATGTGCAAATCATATTTTTTCAAGGCTCCCCGTCTATGGCAAAAAGATCCAAGGGAGACAGAAAAAGAGAAGAGGAAAGAGAGAAACACGTCATGTGTTGTATGCTTTTAGAAATGATAAAGTTTTTGTTTTTTTAACTGTCAGTGCCTGATCTTCACCCTTCACTTCTGAATTTGTTTTCATAAATTTTGTTTTACGTCTAGAACCCAGTGCGTTTGCACTTGTGCTCTGAAGAGGGTTGAAAGTTACTATTTACAATGTTTTTTTGGCAGTGTTGAGCTGATCATAGACACATCTGTTGATTTCTTGATGGACAAACAGAAACATTTCATCTTAAAGTAAAAGCAGCCAAATAACCTAATAACCTAGCTGCTGTGATTTCTATTAATCAAAGAAAAAAGAGGAAATCAATAACTTCTGTAGCTTTAAGGATTCACCTATATTTAATTTAGTGTTTGCTATTCAATTTCTGTGTATTTCCTACTTGCTGAAGGCAATAATAGGTTTATGTGAAGATTGTTTTATGCTCACTTAAATGAAAAGTTAAAGTCTAATAAATGTTAAAACTGATATTGAATAGCTATAGTCAATGGTTAAATATTAGGAAAAAGAACAATTTCCTAGAGACATCAGTAATACTGGTATCAGTGATACTCACCTTCAGTCATAAAAAATATTTAACAAATATTAAAAATATACTGTTGTTCCCACATTAGTTTGAATATTGAATGTAAAATTATAGCAATATAAAAGTATATTTAAAAAAGTATATTTTCTAAGGGTTAGCTCACCCAAAAATGAAAATTAGCCCATTAATTACTCACCCTTCAGGCATCCTAGGTGAACATGACTTCCTTCTTTCAGACGAATCCAGTTGGAGTAATATTAAAATTTATCCTGGCACTTCCAAGCTTTAGAGTGGCATGGGCAGGTGTTTCTCTTCTTTAGTCTAAAACAAGCCCAATAAAGCACATCCATCCATAATAAAAAGTGCCTCACACCTCTCGGGCAGGTGAATAAAGGCCTCCTGATGCAAATCGATGCTTTTTTAAAGAAAAATATCCATATTTAAAACGTAACAATCACTTTTAGCTAGCTTGCGCCAGCTGGTCGTACATGGAAGCATCTCTGTCCAGATGACGCAGGATGTCGGCGTAGCACATGCATTGCTCAGAAGTGACAAATGCGGATGTGCCATGGAGATAGGTAAACACAGCACCGGTCATGACTTAGAAGTTGAAGAATGAGGATTTGTAATGAAAAATGTGGGAGGAAACCAAGAGGAGACTGGTCTTCCTAGGAAACTTTGCTTCCTTTGCTCCTGTAAACTAACGCTGGTTTGTGTGAGACTCACCGGCGCATGCGCAATGAATACATCATAAGTCATCCGCCCAGAGCTCCTTCCATGTACGACTAGCTGGCACAAGCTAGATTAAAGTGATTATTACGTTTTAAATATGGATAGCACTTTTTATTATGAATGGACGCACTTTATTGGACTTGTTTTGGACTGATGAAGAGAAACACCCACCCATGCCATTCTAAAGCTTGGAAGTGGCAGGATAATTTTTAATATAACTCCGACTGGATTCGTCTGAAAGAAGGAAATCATATACACCTAGGATGTCTGGAGGGCGAGTAAATAATGGGCTAATTTTCATTTTCGGGTGATTTATCCCTTTAACGTTAGGATTAAAAATGTTAGGTGGGATTAACTGCGATTAAATAGATTTTTTTTGAAAATATATTAAAAATAGAAAACAAGCTGTTTTTTTTTTTTTTACAAACCCCAAACTTTAAAACAGCACTTCATGCAAATGCTCTGAAATAGCTTAAAGTTGTAGACTGGTCAACATAAAGAAAAAAAAAAGCACAAATCTATAAATCAAAGTTACAAATCGATTCATTAAACCAGACAGTTTGAACTGATTCACGAAAATCAACCAAACACTGCCACCGTTTAAATCAGAGCTGCTATTTAAATGTCTCTTAACACTCTCTTAACACAAAACTAGTCTAATGACACGCTGTTTAGACAACTTAATAGCCAAATAAAAAGCTCATTAAAATCACTGTGGTAATCACAATGTTGCTTAAATTTTAAATTGTCAACAAAATCAATGCACATATAATTGTGGATATTTAAAACGTCAAATAAGATAAACAAATAACACTAAAATGTGAAATAACAGCTAATCAAGTCATGTCATTAACATTAAATACACCAACATGCAGAAAAGTAATGAGAAAATGCATAAGCTCCATGCATAATCTACTTTATTTCCATGTTGTACACTGTATGTAAGACGCAGGATTATCATACGATAGTGACAGCGTTATTTCACACCAAACAAAGGTGATTTGTGAAACACACACCACACAGAGATTCCCTCATGAATAGAGTCTCTCAGTGAAGTCCCTCAACAGCTTGAATTGTAGTTTGTTTGTATACACTGATCCTCATGGTAATGTCCCCGCAGATTAAAGATCTGAAAACACATCTCCCTTGGGTCTAGTTCATATTACTCTCCAGTAGCTACATTTTCTTGTCAAAATTGTGTCAGTGCTTCTGGTGCACACACAAACAAATGATACCACCTGTGCTGCTTATAAGAAACTGATCTCGGAGCAAAATCCTTTTTAAAAGGTCCCTGGCAGACAGGGAGAGCTAGTGAAAACAGGGCTCCTCTCTCTCCGTCACATTATCTCCCTCTCTCAACACTGAAGGGTTCATCAAAGACGTGTCATACTGATTTCAGAGCCACTGATCAGCGTGCGATTCCTTCCTCTAATCTAATTGTGCCACAAAATGGAAATCATCAGAGCCAATTTAACAGCCCCGACTCGTAGTACAAGCACATACATCCGCTTCCCCCTTCATTCATCTGCACAAGTACATCTGCCTGGTTTCGACTCCTCCACTCAAAGGGTTACTAATTGGAGCCTGAATCCCATGATGGCTATGCTTTTTACCAGGGAAAAAAGAGGGGGAGGGCAGGAGAGGGCCAAATTGGTGGGGATGAGACGCACATGAAAAACACTTCCTGCTTTTCTTACATGAAGGCCCCAGCTTGCCCTCGCAGGAGTACACATCTGTCCAGAGCGAGTCGTGAGCGGGGATCCTCGTCACTGGTTGTGAGAGTGGATCCTAACTCAATTGAAAAACAGCAGGCACTTACACTCACAGCAAAGCAACAGGTGAGTCACTACCACAATATGCTGACAATCAATGACTTTTCACTCACAAGAAAAAAAAAAAACAAAGACAATAAACTATTCCTATTTAAAACAGCATTATCCAACAGCCAAAAGACGTATTAAATTATATAATTATAAGTTTATATGATAATCTCTATGTAATCTATATGCTTGCACTTTTTTATCATATTATATATTTCTATACATGCAAAAAATAAAAAATAAAATAAATAATAATAATAATTAAATATCTTTAAGAAAACGCTTTATTTCTTGATACTGATATTACTGATGTCAGACACCAAACAAATAAATACAATAAAAAAAATGATAAAAAATAAATAAAAACAAAAAGAAAAGTTCTTTCTAGGTCAAAGGTCAAAGCGATTTCCTGACCATGATGAAAAATAAGTATTATTTTTTAAATTAAAAAAGCAATAATATAATAATATAATAATAATAATATATATATAATAATAAAGTAATAATATACCCATTTCTTTATAAGTAAAATAATTCTGATTTTAGGTCTGATGAATGTATGTTGTTTAGAGATGATATAATATTTAACAAATATAATAAATATTATATAACATATATAGTATTTTTTTTTATATGTATTATGCTTTTCATTAAAATTTAATACTGGTATATTATATTATATTATATTATATTTCATGCACGCAAAAAAAACTTTTTAGAAAGAAAATACTTTTCACTATTTCTTGATACTGATATTATTGGTGTCAGACACTAAAAAAACACATACAATAAAATAATTTAAAAAGTCTGTCAAAGGTCAAAGGTCATAGTTATTTCCTCACCATGTTAAAAAATAAAATAATAGTTTTTTTAAACAAAGTAATAATATACCTATTTTTTATGTAAAATAATTCTAATTTTAAGTCTGATGAATGTATGTTGTTTAGAAATGATATAATATTTAGCAAATATAATAAAAATGATATAACAGTAATATTTTTTTTTTAAATCCGCATTATGTTTTTGTATGTATATGTATTATGCATGTTAGAAAGATAACACTTGTCACTATTTCTTGACACTGATATTATTGATGTTAGACACTGAACAAATAATTGTAATAAAAAAAAAAAATAAATAAATAAATGCATGCAGAAAAGTTCTTTCAAGGTCAAGGGTCATATGGATTTCCTCACCATGAATAATGATAATAATAATAATAATAAACATTAATTAAAAATGCAGAAAAGTACTTCAAAGGTGAAACTTCATGAGTGATTTCCCTGCTATGTTAAAAAATAATTAGCAGTAATAATATACTCACAAAATAATAATAATGTAAAAAAAATTTTTAAATGATCATTTTTACTCTGATGAATGCATGTTGTTGTTTAGAGATGATGCAATATTTCACAAATATAATAAAAATGATAAAACATAGTAGCACATTATTTTTTTAATATATTTTCCATGAGAATTTTATAATACTGCACTTAAATGCTTACTATCCATTTTTAAGCATAAAACTAAATTGTATTCAAAGCAACAAATTTTGTAAGATGCAAAACCAAAATTTTTTGAGAACGACCCATACGTTTAGGGTCTAACGTCTGGGGTTTGTGCGATCTAAAACGCATCGAACCTGCATCGAACCTGCATCGAACAGTGGTGTGAGTCAAGCTTCTTGTAACTTGAACGAGCATCGTTTTCAGAAGGCAAACATGGTAAGCTGTTAGTTGACCACATCCTGGCTGACAGTGTGCAAAGTCGTGTAGGTTTAGCTGCGAGCAGGACAGCGGAGGGCTGGGTGGTGTTTATTACTGTGCTAACATGGTTTGTGGTTTCGAAACATGCGAAATAATGTGTTAGAAAGAAGCCTGCAGTTGCCACGGTATTATTAGGCCTCTGCAATGCAGAGCGCGTGCATGTTACATTAAGGTTAGCGCGAGATCAAGAGGGGTTTAATAAGCTGTAGCATCTGTGATTTGCCATGAAATTGAATACATTTATAAAAGGTAATGCCGGAGCAGAAATTGCTGCTGATTAATTGGAACGCTGTGATATGTGAATACAAATGGAATCAAAAGTAATTTCCTGCGTTATTTATCAGTCAATAATGTCAGGCGCGCAGTCGGCTCATTAACCGAGTATGACATGATGGGGAGGAAAGAAAACTCCCTCGTTCCACTCCGCCATGAATCCAAACAAACAGGCCATTTATTACGGGGGCAGAAATTGATTGTTTTTTGAGAGAAGCTCACTGCATCAATCCACTAGCGATATTTTCCGAGGGAGAGAAAGGAGCTGTCTCCCGCCGCTATTCCCCAGCGCTCTGTGTCGCGGCTAAGCTGCTTAATCATGATAACCCACAGTAAATGTTTTTGCTTTTCCAGACACATTATCTACTTTACAGATGAGAAATCTGGTTTCATGGATTAAGAGCGATGCCGTAACAGGAAATACTTGTGGGGTTAACCTTGCCTGATGGCTTCAAAGCCAGCCTGTTAATTCAAACTACTTCCTGAGCCCAAAAGATAAGACCCACACACAGAAGAGAAGACAGGACTCGTGTGTGTGTGTGTGCGTGTGTGCGTGCGCAAGTGCTGGAAAAAAAGGAGGGCTGAAATGATTTTCTTGACTTATTTGGGTGGCTTTCAAAAACACAAGTGCAAAAATGGCAGAAAAAAAAAAAACACAACTTGCATATACAGTATAAAAACAGTACATGCGTCTCTAACAGCGTTAAAAGAGGTAAATAATTAACTGATCATTCAAATAAGTCACCGTTTTGCAAGAGATCATATCTATGCTTCATGATCTACTGTGACGCAGAAGGTATTTATATTATACAGTTCAAAAGGTTCAGTCAGTAAGACTTTGTTTTTAGAAAGAAGTTAATACTAATTCAGCGAAAACTAAACAAACAAACAAAAAAAACGACTACATTAATTCTTTAGAAATGCAGAAAAGCAGTTCCAAGGTCAAAGTTCATAGTGATTTCCCTCACATGTTGAAAA
The DNA here is from genome assembly GCA_012976165.1 of Labeo catla. NCBI lineage: Eukaryota > Metazoa > Chordata > Actinopteri > Cypriniformes > Cyprinidae > Labeo > Labeo catla. The sequence goes on along the minus strand of VONZ01000020.1, from coordinate 2,833,284 downwards.
ATTACCATTTTTTAAAAGAGTAAATAATATACTACATAATAATAATAAAAGTACAGTGATATATCTTTTTTTTTTTTGAAAAGTAAAGTAAGTCTGATTTTTGAGTCTGATGTCATTTAGAGATGATGTAATATTTAATAAATATTAATGCCGGGCATATTAATGCATACATATACATATATATATATATATATATATATATATATATATATATACACACACATACACACGTAAATATTTCTACACACACACACACACACACATACATACAAGTAAATATTTTCAAAATATATACTGTATGTGTATGTACATAAAAAAATATATACAGTCCACACATAATATATTATGTAAACAAAAACTTTTATTTTAGATGTGATTAATCTTTTGCCCGACATTAATAAATGTAATAAAAATGATATCAAATATAAAGTTGTAATACATTATTTTTATATATTATTATGTTTTCCATTATAATTTTATAATACAACACTTAAATGCTTACTATTTAATTCTAAGGACAAAAACTAAGCGAGAATGCATTAAATTGATCAAAAGCGACAGTAAAGACATTTAAAATGCTACAAATGATTTCTATTTCAAACTGCTGGTGAATTTTTGGAATATTCCATTTATCAAATACTCCTGGAAAAAATGAAATGCATTAACTGTTTTCAGCAGAAATGTTTCTTAAGCAGCAAATCAGCATAGACTGATTTCTGAAGGATCACGTGGAGTAATTACTTCTGAAAATTCAGCTTTGCCACCACAGGAATAAATTTCATGTAAAATATATTAAAATAAAAAGCCATATTGCTCTATTTTTATTACTGTTACTGTATTTTTGATCAAATAAATGCAGCCTTGGAACACTTTTAAAACATTAAGATATCTTTCCGACCCCAAAATTTGTGTTTATTATGTGCACTGCACTTCACCATTCCATTTCAGAATCTGTTGCATCATAATTTCTTATAAAATGACTTGTTAAAGCCCTGCTAATTAACTCAAGCTGATCTAAGAATTCTACGCTATTTCAAAGCCTTTTATTGACAACACATTTGTGGTTTTCGCCTTGAATCAGATCCATTTCAAACGTACAGCGTTATTAAAAAAATCAAAAAAAGGGAAGGAAAAAGAAGAAAAGACTTCTTTCTGAGAAAGATCCCAGGGCAGAAATGCCCCCGCATCACATCCTGATGCGCGTATACCCACCAGCTGCGCTGCTTCAAACTCATATTGAAGCGTATCGCGCAGCCCGCAGCCTTGATCCAGCTCTGTTCTCATTAATGGAGCTGTTTGAATATTCATGCAGCGGAGCGCTGGAAACTCCAGAGCCAGCCACTGCACCCAAAACTGTGGGGAATTCAGCACTTACCATTAACAGGCCTAATAAAAGCACCACGCCTCCGCGATTGTTATGGGTAATTCTAAGCGCTCATTAGTACTTCTGTGTGAAAAGTAGGAAAGTGCTAATTTATTAATAGAATTCAATTTCTATACAATAAATGTGTATAGTCACGGAATTAAACGCACCTATGAATACACCGGGGAACAATATGCTTAATGCCTACACAAAGCATTTTAATATGATGTAACGTTATTACTAAGATGTGATTTAACTCAATAGCAGTCCCTGCTCACATGAATGATGATCTGTTGAATCCCTTAATGGACACGGCTGACATCAGAGATACTGATAGAGTCAAGACGCTGACCGATGTGGGAATCTTGTTCTTTCAGATTTACTTATTCACCCACTTCCTCATCTCATACATTTTTGCTCTTCCTACTCGATGACTCACATCTTCCAGCAAACCACAGATGATGAGCCCATCATGGAGCACTCCACGACGTCACCTTGTTATGTCACTGGCTAATAGCTCTTTTAATAGTTTCTTGTCAGTAGCTCCATAAATAGGCACAAGACGGTCTACGATGCTAAGAGGTCCTGTTCTAGGGTGAGTACTGTAGAGGCTGCTATTAGAATATATGGGTGTTTCTTCAACTATGGACACTTTGACCTTTAGAAAATAACTTTTTAAACACTTTTCACTCTCTCACTAGTTTAACTTGTCTACTAACAAAAAATATCATTACTGTCCTGAAGCTTCCTACCACACCTCATATACAGTTGAAGTCAAAAATTTACATACACCTTGCACAAACTAAGAAATGTTAATTATTTTACCAAAATAATAGGGATCATACAATATGCAGGGTTTTTTATTCAGTACTGACCTGAATAAGATATTTCATATAAAAGACATTTACATATAGTCCGTAAGAGAAAATAATAGTTGAATTTATAAAAATGACCCAGTAAGTTTACAAACGTTTACATACACTTGATTCTTAATACTTTGTTGTTACCTGAATGATCCACAGCTGTGTTTTGTTGTTGTTGTTTAGTGACAGTTGTTCATGAATCCCTTGTTTTGTTCTGAACAGTTAAACCGCCTGCTGTTCTTCAGAAAAATCCTTTAGGTCCACAAATTCTGTTGTTTTTCAGCATTTTTGTGTATTTGAACCCTTTCCAACAATGACTGTATGATTATAAGATCCATCTTTTCACACTGAGGACAACTGAGGGACTCATATGCAACTATTACAGAAGGTTCAAATGCTCACTGATGCTTCAGAAGCAAACACAATGCAATAAGAGCCAGCGCGGGGGTGAAAACTTTTGGAATTTGAATATCAGGGTAAATTTAACTTATTTTGTCTTCCGGGAAACATGTAAGTATCTTCTGTACATTCTGAAGGGCAGTACTAAAAAAAAAATAGATACTTATGCAAAATAAGAAAAATGTACACACCCTATTTCCATTCAAAAGTTTACAGCCCTGGCTCTTAATGCATTGTGTTTCCTTCTGAAGCATGAGTGAGCGTTTGATCCTTCTGTTATAGTTGCATATGAGTCCCTTAGGTGTCCTCAGTGTGAAAAGATGGATCTCAAAATCATACAGTCATTGTTGGAGTAAGTAAATGTCTTTTGTGTGTAATATCTTATTCATGTCAGTGCTAAAAAAAACAAAAAAAAAAACATACATTTTGTATGATCCCTCTTATTTTGGTAAAATTAACATTTTGCAGATTCTGCAATGTGTATGTACACTTTTGACTTCAACTGTATGTTCTATAGGATTTTGTGGTGGAAGTCGAACTTGAAACATTTTTGGAATAAAATATTTGACCTCTTTTAAGGATAATCTCCTACTGTAGCTAGAATTTGAGTACCCTAAACAGATGCAATTAAATAATATTTTTACACGCTTCGCATACTTTCACAAAATAAGAGCTTGAGTCTGTTAGGTCATTTTATTGGGTTATTTTAAATATTTTTTACCCAGGTGCTGGCTAGTTTTTCTGTAACTCATTTGCTGGGTTATTTTCACTGGCAATACAAATGATGAACCCCCCTCACACAGCTACGCAGTGCTGGGTCAGTGTAACCCAATGTTGGGTAAAATGTGCCAAACCGCTAAAAAATGGTTACATCTGTCAAAAGTCATTTTGTGTTCTGTCCTGAGAAAAAACTGACTGACAGGAAACTTCCTGAATGAAATGAAGGTTTGGATTACATTGTAATCCTGTCAAATTATTACTGTATAAATAGAAAAACGTCCATAGTCTCACATATTTCCTTTATTTGTTTAAATATACATTGTAGCTAACATTTGCTTGGAATGCTAGCCTTCTACAAATGCAGCGTTCATCAGATCTTGAGCACTTAAAGCGAACGATGTGCCGGCGCCACCATGGAAATTTCACCTCCAGCCAAACGACTGCGCAACCAGGGCTGAAACATGACGCGACACTGTGTTTGTCACGCATAACAAAGTTTCTGTACGCTCCACTGACTACAATAGGAGTGGTATTGATTCAGTGCGCTAACAACGAAGTGGTCGCGCTATCCGGTTGACGGGTTGAAACTTAAATGTCTGACAGATAAGATGGCACGATCAGGGTAAAGCTTTCAAACATGAATATAAGATAAGTCATGAATATGAGTCATTTAATAAACTGGAACAACCTACTTACAGCAGTTTTCTTCCTACAAATTCCCACTGGCTACTCTTGCTGCTCCTGTCACATCCTACAACGTTTACTGAATGTTTTTAAATATTTTATGATTGTAAAAGACTGACTTGACATTGAATAACAAATATTTTATACTTTATACTGTTCTTGTCCTATATAAAACAGATTTTATTATTTAAAATGAAAAACCTTAAATTGGTTGACTGACCCAGCACTATGTCCCAAAAAAAAAACAAACAAACACAGCAAATGGGTTATTGTATAAAACCCAAAAAGCTGGGTTTGCATAACCTAGTATGTGTTCTGTCCAGAATGAACCCAGTGAAAGGTTGCCAAATAACCCAGAAATGGTTGTTTTTAACCCAGCGATTGGGTTGTTTTTAAATGTTTAACCCAACCTTCTAGGTAGTTTTATTTAACTTACCTATTGTTTAAAAATTATATGGCTGGCTTAAAATGAAACTAAAATAGGTTGCAAATTAAAAAAATCAGACGCATAATTACTAAAGGCATCAGCAATAATTAAAAGGTGAACATTTAGTAATTAAAAAAAAGTTGTATTTATTTTTTTAATCGTAATTATTATTTATTCAGCTTATTATTAAATGTTACTTAATTGAACTTCTTAATAAATGTCAATTTCCAACCTATTTTGTGTTCATTTTATGAAAGAAATATAATCATTTTAAAGCAATAGTTGAGTTAACTAAAACTACTCGGAAGGTTTGTCCATATTTAACCCAGCGCTGGCTTGTTTTTAACCCAGCTTTTTCTAGTGTGTTTTATCCCACCTTTTATTTAACTTTAATTATTTAACTCAACTATTGTGTAAAATGACTATATGGCTGGTTTAAAATGAACCTTAAATAGGTTGCAAATTAAAAATCAGACACATAATTACTAAAAACATCAGCAATAATCAAAAGGTGAACATTTATTAATAAGTAATTAAAAAAAAAAGTTTATTTCTTAATTATTATTTATTCAGCTTATTATCATGTTACTTCATTGAACTTATTAATAAAGGTCAATTTCCAACCTATTTTGTGTTTGTTTTATGAAAGAAATATAGTCATTTTAAAGCAATAGTTGAGTTAATTAAAACTACTCAGAAGGTTTGTCCATATTTCACCCAGCGTTGAGTTGTTTTTAGAGAGTTTTATCCCACCTTTTATTTAACTTAATTTATTTAACTCAAATTTAACAATTTTAAGCAACAGTTGAGTTGAAAATACCCTGAAGGTTGGGTTAAATCGCTGGGTTTGTCCATACTTAACCCAGCATTTTTTAGACTGTATACTAATTTTTTAAAAAATAGACATTTTGGACAATTGTTCAGTGTTGTTTTTATCGTCACAAATTAAACATAAGTGTGAATATAACAGAACAGTGTTTATGGAGGGTACAAAAAATGCTAGGTATAAAATTTTATTCCAAAAATGTTGTCATTTAATAACCGTCAATTCCAACTGTGCCAGCCATGTTTAAAAGAAACATGCAATTTTCTATTCAATAAATCCCATTTATATGATGGATTTTCATGGTTTAGGATTGAAAGTCTGGGTTTGGTAGAAGGGTCAAATCATAAAATCTCTTCACACAGGCCATTTCAAAAATTACAAAAAAATAAACGATGAAGGTAAAACATTTCCAATAGATTTTTAACATGACCTTCATATAACAAAAGAAAAATGAATCTTTCAAACAAACCTTTGGACATTAAAGCACCCAAACTTGAAGAAACACCCAAATACAACCAGATTTAATCCTCTTACTTCAGGTTCTTGTTTTAAATGTTCAACCGACAGAAAAGATGAGAGGAATGAAGGTCAGACGACCCATACATGTATTTGATACTCACTGCTCTGCTCCGATATATCCTACATGTCCTAAACATGACCACAGCATCCAGCCAGGAGGCTTAAGTCGGCTGTTATGGATGAAGCATGTCTTGTTTATAGGAGGGAGGGTGTGTGTGGGAGTACAGCTGCATTGCTGCTGCCTCTTTCAGCCGGTGCCCTGGAGGCTGTATGATGGGCCTCAGCCAGGTGTGCCAGGTTACAGCCAAAAAAACAGCTTGAATTGAAAACAATATACAAATAAATCAAAAACCGCTTGTTAACATCATAGTCCAGAGGAAAGCAAACAAAAAAAATTTAACTCAGGGCTAAGACATTTCATGTTTCACCAAGCATGCTTCCAAACATGTCTCACAAAATTTTTTTATAGGACTAGAAAGAAAGAAAAAAAAAAAAACGAGAGAAAGAATTTATAAAGCCAAACACAACAAAAGGTAAAAGGATATTCAGGTGTTCGGTATACGTGCCAACCAAAAGCTCAACATACGCTCACCCACACCAGCGCTGACTCTCAGAAAGGAGGGGAGAAAAAAGCTCTGGTGTACAAGAGAGAAAAATAACCTACAACCTCTTTTGCTTTTTGGAAAAATCTCAGCTTGATGCAAGCAGGTCCACATTGGGGCTGTAGATGCACACGGAAGAAGGGATTTGCGTACACGCGCACATGATTACCCATTAACAACTGCAGGTGATGTAAAACGAGCAATCGCTCTGAGAGAAGTGTGAATCCCTCCTTCCCCTGACCCCCGTTCTTGGCATCTGCTCCATACCCAAACATCTGCACAGTGTTACTCTAACTCTTCTCTCTTCTCACACACATAGCTTGAATCCGCCAACCCAACCGCCGCCGCTAACAAATGACGAGGTGAATTGTGGCTTTGAAGGAAACTTCATCTCTTCTCTTTGGGGCCCCAAAAGTGCTCATAAATCTTAGGAAAAGACAGTATTAAGCATACCACAGACTGCGCCTTTAGCCGTGCAAACAGGGGTGAAGAGAAGTTCAGGGAGTGCTCAGGTAGCCCTACTTTTGGCGATCGACCCACGGGAAAGACTCTAAACAAACTTGAGAATGAGATCAATAGAACGAGATATATTCAATGTCATTTAGCGTTTGAATCATTCACCATGTTTCGAAACGCCTGCCTCATTCAGCTAGATCTCAGCATGTAGTTGATACAGTATTTAACACTCTGTGATATTTTATTGATCCTGTCATATCGGAGAACTCATCCCCCTCTCGTACTCGGATCTGTGTAGTAATGTGCGAGTCTCAAAGCTCGACGCATTAAAAAACAATCAGCTGCAACTCGGGTGTCTCCGCACTTCATCTACTCGTGGCAATTTCACGGCCGCGGCGCATGAATGTTTCAGCTGGAGTGTCTGGTAGAGCAGCGATCCTGCGTCTGAGGTGGCGCGAAGGAGGGGTTTCTCGGAGCCGGGTAACTAACCCTTAACAAGAGGCCTGGAGACCTCCAGCGGTATCCACTTATCATCTCTAAATATTAGCCTGACCTCTCAGCCGGTCGCTTCCTCCCCGGGGGCAGGCAGGAAGAGGGGTTTCCATTGGCTGTGGAGAGCACTCCGTCGGATCAAACGTTCGTCTAACACGCGACTCCGTGAAGCTTTGATCGTTTCGAGTCCTATTCAGCGACAGGAAAGGATTGTGTTTGAAGGAGGTTTACGGCAATGAGCGTGAGAGTGTGTGTACACTTTAGAGGCATCGACTGTGCTCGAGTGTCGTTTCTCTGAGTGTGTGCATTTACTGGAACTTTTGGAGAGCACTTGCTTTTCTGAAAAAATGCCCTTGCAAATGTACTGAAACCTGGTGGACTCACCTGGAGAAAAATACTCATGAAAAGTTCAATTAATGTGCTAACCTAAAAGTTAAAAAAAAACGGTGTCACAATTGGCTTAATTGAATGACAGCGACATTTTGACAAACCCGTAAGACCTTCGTTCATCTTCAGAAAACAAATAAGATATCTTGGAAGAAATCCAAGAGCTTTCTGGCCTTGCATAGACAATGCAACTGACATGTTCAAGACCCAGAAAGGTAGTATGGACATCAATAAAATAGTCCATGTGACATCAGTGGTTCAACTGTAATTTTATAAAGCTCCTAGAACACTTTTCGTGCGTGAAGGAAACAAAAATAATGACTTAATTCAACAATTTCTGCTCTTCTGTGTCAGTCTCCGCTTCGTGTTCATAAAAGAGCGCTATGACATCTCTCTTAGTTCATCATCTGTATATTGTGGTTCAAATAAGTAAAACTGGGCAAAAAATTGCAAGTCATAAACGTAGGTCTTACGGGTTTGGAACAACATAAATGTGAGTAATAAGTTATAAAATTTTTGGGTGAACTATCCCTTTAATATTTTTGAAATAATTCTCTCATGCTCAACAAGACTGCATTTATTTGATCAAAAATACAAATCTCACAGTAATACTGTGAAATATGATACATTTTAATTAACTGTTAATCAGCTGTTTTCAATTTAATATATCTAATAAAGTTTTTGAACAGTAAGACTTTTAATGTTTTTTTTTTTAATCAAGAGTCTCTTCTGCTCACCAAGCCTGCATTTATTTGATTCAAAGTACAGCGAAAACAGTAAAATTTTAAAATATTTTACTATTTAAAATAACTGTTTTGTATTTGAATATATTTTAAAATGTAATTTATTCCTGTGATTTCAAAGCTGAATATTTATCATCATTATTCACATGATCCTTCAGAAATCATTCTAATGTTCTGTTTTGATGTTTAGAAAAAATGTATTATGTTGAAAACAACTGAGTAGACTTTTTTCTTTGATAAATACAAATATTTAATTCATTTGAAGCATCCCTGCTAAATAAAAGTATTAATTTCTATAATCCCTCCACCAAATAAATAAATAAATAAATAAATAATAATAGATTATATATAATATATAATTATTTATGTATATAATATATAATTATTTATATATATATATATATATATATATATATTATATAAATGCTGATCTTTGGATCTTTCTATCCATCAAAAAAATTCTGAAAAAATGTTCTGTTTTAATTAATAATAATAATAATAATAATAATAATAATAATAAAATATGTTTCTTAAACAGCAAATCAGCATATTAGAATGATTTCTGAAGGATCATGTTCTGGACTGAAGAAATGATGCAGAAAATTTAGCTTTGATCACAGGAATAAATTACATTTTTAAAATACATTCAAATAGAAAACAGTTATTTTAAACAGTCAAAATATTTCAAAATTGTTGCTGTACTTTAGATCAAATAAATGCAGGCTTGGTGAGCAGAAGAGACTTTAAAAAAAAAAATCTTACTGTTTAAAAACTTCTGAATGGTACTATACAATTATATTATAATTTAAAAATGTATTTATTTGAATTTGAATTTGAATTTTCAGCAGCTTCACTCCTCACTGTCACATGATCCTTCAGAAATCATTCTAAAATGCTGATTTGGTCAAACAAACAAATTTAAATAAAAGTATTAATTAAAAAAAATGAACCCAATTTTTAAATGGCAGTGTACAGAGACACACCGATAAGGATGTATGCAGTGAAGAAATGAGACTGAAATCCAATCACAAGTCGTCAAAGGAGATGCCATAACGTCACGTTACAATACACAACCCCATGTGCACTCACGTCAGCTAATGATGCTTCAATTATACTGCGAAGATGTCTCCGCCGAGTAAACAGCCTCCTATCCCCAACCAGCACAAATGCCTTCCTGATTCGCAGCAAATTAGACACATGGCAAATAATACCTAACTGGCTGCTGTTGTGTTTGCACTACGCATGCATAAATGAATTGGTAAAAGGGGGGAGCGAGGCTAATGGTTAAGATGCAACGTGCGTATAATTGTACAATTAGGCTCTTATCATCATGTAGGACCTCACCATTACTGACTGCTATTAGAGAAAAATAATAAAATGGTAAACAGATTATAAGTGCATTGTTACTAGGTGAAATTGATAGATTCATTTAGCAAGGGTTCATGATTAATTTGGTCTCTCCCTCGGTACAGCAGTCTGGGCCACAAAACGCTTCCTCTGTGTTCTGTCTGATATTTGATGAAGTTTGCATCATTGATTCGGTTATTTTCCTGTTTATTACTGTGGGGCTGCTTTGAAACAGTCTGTATTGTATAAAGCGTTATATAAATAAAGGTGGCTTGATTTGACTTGTTAGTGTATCAGAAACGTATCACGCTCCCACAGGTATGAGATTCACAGACCACAGAAAACTAAACAAGCCATTTCACTGACAGCATGACTCACACGTACAGTATGGCAGATCTCTTTAAGCGTGTCCACGTCCAGCAACATGCAGACAGAGGCGTGGCAACCACCTCCAATCAAACACTAATTCAAATCAACATGAAGTGCATTCACAAATCTCCTTAGCAAGGTTTGCAAAGAATGAATGTAACCTTGTAAACGCAAAACATCATTTTACAAATGCAAGAAAATGCAAGCATTGCTAGTCAAAATGCATCAATATTTTGATTGGATCCAATTTTTTGTATATTCACTTGAGAAAGATTTTTTAAAAATATATTATTATATTATGTTTATTATTATATTTTATATATTTTTACATTTATTTATTTATTTGATGAATAATAGACTTCCCAACAAGAAATCAAACAACTTAAAATAAATAAATAAATAAATAAATAGATTTTTTTTTGTTAATTTCTGATGGTTAACATTTACTTTTTTATTAATAACCATTAATGATGCATTTTTTTGATTGTTTACATTTACTTCATGATGCAATTATTTAGCAATAAAAATACATAATTAGAATAATAATTATTATATAATATATTATTAAATGTAAACAAAAAAAAAGAACAACATATCAGATTCAATCAAAATATTGGTTCTGTCATATTATAAATTTGACTATTTGTTTGTTTGAATAAATAATAGATTTTCGGGAAAAGAAAACTAAAAAAAGAAAAAGAAATTATCCAATGAATACTTACCAACAATGTTTTTATTACTGAACGCTTACTTGAATAATTACTTGGAAGAAATATAATAATAAAAATGTATATATTATATTATCTTATATTATTTGTATTTTGTTTTTTTACATTTATTTATTTGATGAATAATAGAATTTCCAACAAGAGCGAAAACTTCAACTCTTTACTGATTGTTTGTTTACTTTTTATTAATAATTAATAATACAATTATTTAAAAGTAATCTAATTATAATAATTATTATGTAATATTAAATGCAAACAAAAAAGATCAACGTATCAGAACAAATCAAAATAATAGTTCTTTCATATTAATCTGATTAACTATTTATTTGTTTAATGAATAAATAATTGATTTTTCAACAATAAACAACAACAACAACAACAACAACAACAACATCATCTAATCAAAATTTACCTGCAATGTTTTTAATTATTTATTTATTACTGATTGCTTACTTGAATAATTACTTGGAAGAAATATAAAAAAAATGTATAAAAATTATATTATATTATATTATATTACATTATTATAATAATAATTATTATTATTTATTGTTTACATATAATATTACATATAATATTATATAATAACTAATAATTATATTTTTATTATTTAAAAATTATTATTAATTGTTATTAATAAAAGTAAACAAACAACCAGTAATAAGTTTGCAGGTAGATTTTTTTTATTTTCATTAAGTTGTTTTCTCTCTTTCTTGTTGGAAATTCTATTATTTATCAAATAAATAAAGTAGAAAATAGAAATAATATAATATAGATGATATAGAAAAATAAAAACAATAAAAAATATAATATAATATAATATAATATAATAATACTTAAAAGCTACATGTAACTTTTATATGTCCATTTTATTTGTTATTATTTTAATATTAATTTGCACGTGTTTATTCTTGTGAGCCTTCACACAAGCAGTTTGGAGAATTAATATAACATAACATAACATAACATATATATTTTTTTGTTGTGCACATTCATTTCTTGTTGTGGTAACAAACAGAAGAGTGAATTTTCACTGGTCCTAATATCGACTACTAAAATACTGGTATTGTGACAACCCTAGTAAGCAGCACTAATTAAATTTCATCGGAGCAATCCAGCATAGTGACCAGCCTGCAGTGATGGGGCGGCTGCCAGTCATTTTCCTTCCCTCACTAGCTGGATTTGCATTGTGTGATCTTTCTGGGTGGAGTGGAGCAGGGTGGGGTGGGGGGATACAGTTTGGCGGGCAGCTGACGCCAGATTCAGCTCAAGGTCAGCAGGAGGGCTGCCTGAGTGCGAGCGAGTGTGTGTGTGCGCGTCTGAACGAAAGCAGCGATACCTACGTGGGAGGGATGGCATTGCGAGTCACCTCGCTGAAATCATCGGCAGAGCCCTTGTGAACGAGGTGTCATTATGAGTATGAAATACAACCAACCCCCAACCCGGTGCCCAATTTTGTTGCCAGGGAACTCTGATGTCTGATTGGTGAAAAAAGGACGAGGAAAAAAAACAGAGAGAGGGTGATGGAGAAAAAGAGAGAGAGAATAATGCCACTTCAGGGTGTAGGCTGCCATACTGCTTGCTGTATCAGTTAATGGTCTCTCTCTCCTGCTCTGCTGACAGTATTTTAGACGTAGCTCAACCTGCTTTGTGTGCACCATAGCACTTACAGGTCTGAAAGCTTGTGCTAGGCAAATGCACAATGTGAAAAGTGAGCTATAGATAGTGTTAGAGAGAAAAACAGACAGAGAGAGAGAGTGTTTTTTTCTTTTTTTTTTTCTCACAGGTGACACTTCCTTTCACAGCTACCTCCACGGCACAGCCACATCCTCCCTGGACGAAGCATCCACTCAGTGGAACTGGCACACGCCTGCAAGTGTCAAGAGCTCCTCTTTTATGTCCCTGGGCTGCTCTAGAACCATCTGCAGCTGGGGCCTCAGAGGCCCATCGGGCCCCGCTTTTAATTATCTTCATCTCTCTCACACTTCACCACACCCACTGTTTCTAATTTCTCCCTCCCCCAGAACGTGACTACGTGCACACCTTTAAACGCTCCTGTCTCTTTAAGAGAACAGTTGTATGTCAGTGCCTTCAGAGACTGCGTGTTCACTCAGAGCAGAGAAGACTGACACGCTGAGGTTAATGCTTAGGTGTAATACACAATACATTTGCGCTTTACGTTTATGATGTGTAGGGTGCTTTGAAGGGACAGTAGGCCAGAAAAAAATAAAAAATAAGTAAATAAAAAAATAAACATCATATACTCAGTTTTCCATGTATTACTTTCATTTTATTTCATTTCAGCTTTTTATTTCAATTAATTAAAATGTTTTTTTAAATGTTTTAGTTAACAATAACAACACTGGGAGCTGTCATAATGCAAATATGAATAAATAAACATTTTTTCAAAAAAAGGAGAAAATGTAATATAATATAATATAATATAATATAATATAATATAAAATAAATACAACATTAATATTATAATTTAATATTATATACAACATGACATAATATTATGTTCCTCAAATATAATATAATATAATATAATATAATATAAAAAAAAATACTTCTTCATGGCTCCATATAAATGCCTCAATTTTATTTGTTTATATTTTAATGATAAAAATGTAATTAAATATAATAATAATATAATATAATAAATTATAATACAATATAATGTCATATAGAATAGAATAATATGAATATAAATATAAATATAAATGCTTCAGTTTTATGAATTAATATTTTAATGATAATATAATACTAAATAATAATATAATATAATATAATACAATGCAACAGTAATATTTTAGTATAATATAATATAATATAATATAATATAATATACTTATCCATTAAAGCTCCAAATAAACACTTACATTTTATTTGTTAATATTTTAAGAATAGAATAGAATAGAATAGAATACAATAGAATAGAAGAATACTTCTCCATCAAGGCTCCATATAAATGCTCCAACTTTATTTGTTAATATTTTACTTATAAAATTATAATAATATAATATAATGTTATATAATAATGTAATATAATACAATGTAATATCATGAGAAATATTTCTCCATCAAGACTCCATGTAAATGCTTCAATTTTATTTGCTTATATTTTAATGATAAAATTAATATAATATAATATAATATAATATAATATAATATGATTATAAATGCTTACATTTTATTTGTTAATATTTTAATTATAAAATTTAACTAAGATGACTGCCTGATTTCCCCTGCTGAGGTTAATATTCAGGTGTAATACGTTCTTAAGATTGTTATGATGAAAAGGAAGATTTAAACTAATGTTCCAAAACTGTGACTTATTTTTGCATGGAAAACAAAAAGGAAATATTTAGCAGAATGTGCATGCTGCTCTTTATATCCTACAATAAAAGTGCATGGGGACTAGACGTAGTTCTGGGAAAAAAAAAAAAAAACAACAGCTTGTACATTGCGCTAAATATCTCCCATTAACATAAAGGTGAGTAAATTATGACAATTAAATTTTCTGTGTGTGTGTGGACTACCCCTTTAAAACACATTTGGGTCATAATTTGACATTCCTCAAAAATCACGACAAAAACGCAATCCACTGCGCAACTGGCCCTGCAAGCGCACCGTCTCTGAAATCCATCTCCATTTTTGGTGTGTGTTTTTTGCAGCTCTGTTCCTGTCTCTCATTACTGCTCACTGAAGAACACTCTGCCTCAGGATTCTGATTTCCTAGCAACAGCCTGCCACCAAACATTTGGCACAAGTTCAACACCCCTCCCTCCCTCCCTCCTCTTCCCTTCCCTCCCCTCCCTTCTTTCTTTTCTCTAGTGAAAAATGGCTGTTCTGCCTGTGTGCTGTCCTCTGCCGTGCCACGGTGGCAGAGCGGCGCGTTGCCGGCCCGGCCCGGCCGAGCCTCTATTAACTCTCCTCTTGTCAAATTGCACCCTTCGGTAGCGGGCGCGCTGGGAGTCGGCAGCAGGCATCATTAATCAGTGCTTTACAGCACAAACTCCCTCACGCTAATCTGATTTACAGATGAATGAAACTGAGGAAAAAGGGAGGGGAGCAGAAGAAACAAGGGGAACAACAATCGAGAGTATTGCTGTTAATATTTACAGAGCTTGCAAGGCGGCAGAGTATTGATATTCCCCAAACACTTTAGTTGGGTTTTATTATAGTTAGTGTACAAATATAACTTCTGGAATTAATATAGCCCAAACCACATTACAGACTGAATCCAAACTGTATTTTGTAGGTAATTTCAGCTTAAAATTAAGGTTGAACCACTGATGTCACAAGGACTATTTTAACCATGTTCTTACTACCTTTCTGGGCCTTGAACGTGTCAGTTGTGTTGCTGTCTATGCAGGGACAGAAAACTCTCGAATTTCATCAGAAACATTTTATTCGTGTTCTGAAGTTGAACAAAGGTCTTACATATTTGGAACGATATGAGAGTGAGTAAGTAATTGATACAATTGTCATTTTTGGGTGAACTATCCAAAAGTCCCATTCACACGGTCAGCCTTTTTTTTTTTTTTTTTTAACTTTAAATCTACATTATTATATATTTATGATGTTTTAATTATTTTAAACTTACTAAAAATATTTAATCAAAATAATGTCAAATGTTATATATACTACAAACAGATAACATATTTATGAAATACAAACATATTAATATATAAATTATGATTTGCATGAAAACATAGTAATATAATTTTTAGATTATTTTATTATTTTATATATTATTATATTATTTTATAATATATTATTTTATATTACATATTTTTATATTAGTTCAAATAATACTATATAATATAGTGTCTAAAATATATATAATATATACTAATATATCAATGTGTAGCATACATGCATACTTTTTACATTTTTATGAATATATTGCATCATTTCTAATCATTTAATATATAAATACATAACACCTCCAACATTATATGTGTGTGTGTGTTATATACATAAACTAAATAAGGTGGTTGTTGGTGGTATTACTATTATACATTTATATATAATATTATTATATATTATAAAATGTGTAATATAGACACTATAAATGTGTATATTTTTGTAATATACAGTAATATAATATATAAATACTACATATGTGAACAACACAATTATATGTGTGACACTGGACCACAAAACCACTCATAAGGGTACATTTTTTGAAATCGAGATTTATACTGTACATCATCTGAATAAATCATTTCCATTGATGTATGGTTTGTTAGGATAGGACAATAAAAAAAAAACAAACAAACCAATATCGCCTTTAAAGTTCAAGTAAAGTTCTTAGCAATGCATATTACTAAACAAAAATTAAGTTTTGATATACTGACAGTAAGAAATGTACAAATTATCTTCATGGAACATGATCTTTACTTGATATCCTAATGATTTTTTGGCATAAAATAAAAATCAATCATTTTACCCATTCAGTGTATTGCTGGCTATTGCTACAAATATACACATGCTACTTAAGACTGATTTTGTGGTCCAGGGTGTATATAAAAAAATATGTTTATATAGGGCTGGGTGATAATTCAATAGCGATAATTATCGTGATTTAATTTTCCTCGATAAAACAATATGAAGAGTTAATAAATATTCAATATAATTTTAATGTGCCAAAAGCGGAAAGAAACACCATGACTCATTTGAATCGCGTCACACGAACCATTTATCCGCTTGGACCAAAGTTCAAACTGCCGCGCTGCGCGAGCTCACTAGAGAGCATGCATCTATTATTTCGATGCGGTGCGGACGCGCCGGGAAAAAACTAGCACATCGCACCGCATGCGCGTCGCGACGAGTGCAGCTGTCGCGTGCCTACATTTGATTTTGTGTCAGCCATGTGGGATATTCACATTGAATTTAATTACAGAAGTAATGGTATATAATTATAGTATGTATGTATTTGTGATTAATCTATAGCATGTGTGCATTTATACTGAATGTTTTTAGACTATTGTTTTTCAAATAAATAGGCTACCTATAAAACCATGTAGCTATATTTTTTACCATGGTATTGAGGTACCATTTTGTGGGGTTTTAACTGTGTTTATAATGATTTAAAATGCATGCATGCTACTATGGGAGACCAATGCTTAATTTTAAAAAAACTGGGTCAGAACCATATATATGTAACCATATAAAACTGAGGTTGCTACAATTTTTACAGATGTTACTAACTGATAATTAACAAACATTTACCTCTGCATCCTCAAGCTACTATCAAATGTACATTTCTAAGAGACAAAAAAGTGATATTATTATTATTATTATTATCATTATTATCAGACAAACCAAGCCTGTTTCTTGATTTGAAAAAAATATAACTCAGAACATGCAGAAATTAATTTTTCTATTTAGATATTTATTTTGTTAAGGAAAATTAATGGTCTGGTTTCTACAACTTTCACTTTGGAGCAAAAATCTAACTTTAAACTTTAAAATTATTGTGATAATTTTTTTGCCCATACCACCCAGCCCTATGTTTATATACATACATATACACACACACGCTATGAATGTGAATGTATTTGCATTCCGAATCATTACGTGATTGGTTGTGTTATCCTTGTAGATATTTATAATTATTTTTAATTGCCTTTACACTTTGCGCTGACGTTGATTAAGTAGCAGCTGACTAATAAAAGTTGTGTGCTGAATGTCAATAAAACAAGAACCTGCCAGTAATTCAGAACCACAGCGTAAGACCTCATTTTACCAAAACTCTCACCACTATAACTCTTATAAACGGCAAGCACTGGTATTTCCTTCAGGAAATGCATATCTAGCCTCTCAACAGAACACCATCAGGGTAAATTAAAATCAATCCCCGAGGTTAAAGTGAGCAAGTTGCATGGTTTCATGTTCACACAGGGATGTCTTCCACTCTGAACACAAGGTCAATGGAGATTACCGCTCAAGGAGGCCTCCCTTATCACTGCACTGAAGCATGCCACAGTGCATTAAGTGGAAATGGCGCTGGATGGTCTCCACTCAGCCCTCTTTAAAAAACAATCTCGGCAAAATGCACCGCGGAGGACTATCGAGCAGACCTTTGCACTTACGATTCACAATATGTCCTTGTTTACCACTAAACGAGTAAATCTAGCTGGTTACCGAGAGGTGCTTAGGTGGAAAATGGAGCGGTCCTGATTGATGCCATGATACGGTACAATTCTAAGGCCGTGACTCCGTAAATAGCAGATAAGAATTCTGGCAGTGGACCGGGGTGCCGTCACAATGTGCTATCCCATAATGTCAAGGGAGCTATGAGAGAATCGGACCAGATCTGAAGTGGCCTAGTGTAAGAGCTCTCTAAAGGGGTGAGCTGAGGATTGACCACCACTGTATTTTGATCTCACAGATGGGCTCGCACGCTTGCCAATTACATGGCAATTACATATTTGCACAGCCACCAATGATAAATCCAGCCTAACTCACTACAAACCTAGCCAACATATTTGCATTTTAAATGAATTGGGATTTAATTCATCACTTTTATGCTGAAGACCCAAAATGTGGGTGAATTACAGTGCCGGTTATCAATATACATTTCCTGTTTCCATTCTAATACACCAATTCTCCATTTGATTCAATTAGAGCTACATTAACATCAAGTTACTCAATTAACATCATTATAATTACGTTCAGTAAATGAATAGTTTAATATGACAATAGACAATGATAGACAGATAGATGGTAGAAAGATAAAACAACAAGCAGACAGATACATGATCGAGGATCTAGTATGTTTTTTTATATACTAAAGAATCATACAAAAGAAGAGTCTTTTGTTTATGAATCAGACTACACTAGTAATGTGTATATATATATATATATATATATATATATATATATATATACATAAATTCAATCATTACATAAAAGCTCAGCCTCTGAATTTTATGACTTAATATTACGGAAACGTGGAATCCAGTCATAAAAATGGAATTTACTGTGTAACATAGATTGTCGCAGAATTTGCCAAATTTTGGATATATAAATCAAAAGAAGGTCAGTACAGCTACATCAAAACACAATATGGACTAGTGTCAGTTGCAAAAATACTACTTAAATATGAATTACACGTTCCGCGTCTCTGTGTGAATGAATGGCGCAGACGCGCAGTTTTGTTCACTACACACATATTCAAGCGCAAGTGACGAGTCTTGAGTCACTTCATGAGTTTCTTTTGAGTAGAACTATCGTCATGTCATATACAAACAGAAGCTTAAAGGTCCTCACAACAACCTGTCAAAATAAAAGTTCTGTTTAACTTGAATAAATTGTGACAGAAATATATTAATTAATGTGATGACAGGACTACTACTACTAATAAAATTATTATTAAAACATTATATATATATATATATATATATATATTTTTTTTTTTAAATATAAAATCAATTAATTAGAGATCCTTTTGATTATTAAAATTTAATAAACCATTAAACGCAATCCAATTAATATAAAACTTTGGTAATAATAAAATTGAATGAGGAGGGACAAAAAAAAATAATTTTGTTAAATTTTTATTAAAATTGCTGTTAAATATTGTAAGACTCATGATTTCAATTAATTAGACATGATTTTTGATTAATAAAATTTAATTTCATTTAATCAGTTTAGAGTTCACACTGTAAAAAAAAAAAAAAGTCATGATTTTAACGGTAAAATACTGTAAAAATGCTCCAGTAAAAACCTATTCATTGGTTAACAGTAAGTTCCCCTACTATTTACCGTGAAAAACTGTTTTGGAGAATACATTTAAATTTACGGTACTATACTGTTTTTTTTGGAAGTGAAAAAGAACATTAACATTAAATAAATTTATAAAATTAATGGATTTAAATGTAAATTTAAATATCTAAAACCTAAAATGTTGCTACTGTATTTTTTACGGTAAAATTCTGCCAAATACAGCTGCCAGTTTTTCTGTAAATTTTACAGATTTTTTTTTACAGGTGTAGAAAAATTTAAATGGGGAGAAAAACAGAAAAAAAAAATTTACACTGAAAAAATAGAAAAAAATAAAATGGAATTTAGGAAAAATAAAACCGATTTCCTAGGGCCCTACTCAATTATCTACTTTTAACTGTTAAATCAACTGAATTCCTATAGGAATAATCTATATTTTCACCTTGCCCTAATGAATTAGTCAAGAATCTATTCATTAGATAACAAGGTAAGACATGAGCCTCCTTGTGCAAGCAAAGAAAAAGATACTCAAAAAAAAACAAAAAAAAAAACACTTAAGGTCAACAGATAAAGAGCGAGACAGACAGAGAGAGAGAAAAAGACAGATGTGGCTTGATGCATAACAAGGACAGACTGGCTGGTGCCACAGCCTGTGATGGTTATATGGAAGAGGAAATCGCTTACATAACCCTGCGTCAGTAGAATACAGAGACTCCTAGATAACCAGCAGGACTACGACCAAGAGCGCTTAGTTTATTTGATCAACCGGCCTGTTTCTCAGTTCAAACAATCAAGATCTGACGCCCAGCCAAAACAAGCACCGATGTCCCTTTTTAGAAACAAGTGCGTGTAAAACAAAAAGGAAGTCCGAAGAGACTTCAACCACCAGTCCAGTCGGCTCCCTTAGGGACCGTGTCCATCTCTACCTAGACCAGAGGCAGAATTCGCTCAGGAACGTTCACTCCACCATTAAGGTGGGAGAAGATCTACTCCAGTAATGAACTTTCTCTGGCCAGATAATCAATTCTCACACTCCTCAACCATCACTGGGACGCCTCTGGCCAGAAAGTGAGAGAGCGAGAACAAGAAAAATGTGGGGCTGGAGTATCTGGCCAAATGCATT